>CATIWR010391366.1:0-70277 GCA_949677035.1 Omphalea diandra
GATAATTTTATAATATGATTATGTTCTATTACATGTATATGAGATTGAATTGTTACACTTTACATGTGAATATAAGTCAAGTGAGAATTATATGCTCTTAATGATTACTTGGTATACCATTATGAATGAACACTTGCATATGGAACTAAAAGGATGTTATGACCAGCTTGTCAAACACTTGCAAATCTCGTGGAAAATGGACTAATATGTCCTATTGGCACATGTTATTCATCAAATGATTCACTTGTTATATGCTAGCCAAAATCAAATGTCACTAGAATTACATGAATTTTTAGGAGCAGTGTTTGCCTTACAAGGTCACAACAAAAATCAATCTATTGCATTTGCACTTGCATAGTCAATTGTTATACTTATAATGTATCCTGCTGATATTCTTATGTTGGTTGTGCCATAAGAATCTGATTATTGTTTTTATTCATCAGTAAATCACAATTATGTTTTTTAGATACTGAAACATAGGGTTTGGATACTTTGGTGCATAGAGTTTTACATAGAGACACATGGACCATAGGTCATCGGCTGAATTCCAACTCTCTCTCTCCTTGTGTCATGTACATATATCTAGATAGGAGCCAATTTATGGTAACTAGCCTTGAACATTAGTTAACATATATGTACATTAAATATATGTTGGAATGTGTATACATGACGAATAAACCTTTATGCATATGTATTTTTTGACATGAATGCCATGATTTGTAAATAAAAATTTGGTCATTACAAGCTAGATGCATATCTACTTTAATGCCACAATTAGATTAATGAGGTGCTCAACCTAGACATAGGGAACCTGCATAAAGAAGATGTCAAAAAAATAAAGGAAAAATAAAATGAAAAAGCAATATAGAATAAATGAACTTGCATAGGTGGTAGGAAGCTCTAAAGAGCAGAAGGACCACATCAACCCAGTATCATCAATGAGCTTGTGAGGGAGAAATGATAAGTCTCCACCATGCTATCTAGCAGAGGGCTTAGTTCGCCCACAACCACGGGCTCCAAACTCGATGTCTCAGCTATTTGGGCCCTCTTGTGACTCAACTCTGTCACTCAAAGTCCCTAATAGTCTTCCTTTAACAAGTATTTAACTTGTTAATTATTGCAAGCATGTGGATGGTACAACTAATAATAATGCATAGTGAATGCAGGTATTGTCCCATATAGACAAGCATGAATAAGTAATGAAATGTAATGATTCTATTTTTATCTGGAAATACTTAATTGATATCTTGACTAACAACTACAATTGGAACAAAAATAAATAAACCTAAATAAGTATGGCATAAAGACAAAAGCATTGAGAAAGAAAGCCATATATTACTCAGCCTAGGGCACTTTATGTCACCAATGGAAATTCATGAAACCTTTACTTTCTTAATGATATATTATAGTAAACATTGCAATTATTTATTGTCTTTATAATGTTTAAGTCCTCTTTCTTTAGTAGTTACTTAACTTTTGCAATTTTATTTCATAAAACCATTTCTCAATGTGAACTATAAATAAAATCACTCATTTAGATTTAACAATCATTTAATGATAATAATAGGTTAAGTGGACATCTTTACACATCAATTAACTTAAGGGAATTGATTTTAGGTCTACTTTAATTTACAATCTCTCAATTTATAAATGAAACACAAATCATGCAATTGGTGGCTAGTCTATTCTAAGGATTATGTTAAAAAATCATTCACTTGCAAAAAAATAAAATCTTAACATTATCATTAAAATCATAAATCAGTTAATCTCTTCCATGGCTACATTAAGGTCTTAGATAAAAGATCTTGCCTAACATGCTAATAAAATAAGACAAATCCAATTTTATAAGTATCATCTTGAATGAAGAAATAAGAAACAAAGAGAAGGAAATAGAATTTTCCAAACTAGCTTAACGGTGGACAAATCTCCTCTTATTCTTTACCCTCTATCAAGTGATTTCCTAAACTCTTGAATCACATCTTGAATTGAGTCCTTGTTTCACTTGTTTTCTTTCTTCAAAATTACCTCATTGGCTGCTCAAAATGTCTCTTTTTGCTTTCCTAAAAAACCTTAGGTGTTTCCCTTTTATGCCCCTCTAAATTGGCTAAAAAGTAGGTTAAAAATAGGAGATAGATCGATCATGTTGCGGGCTGCAACATATGTTGTGGTCATGATAGTCACTTTTCTCACTTTGTGCCGTAAGCGTGATAGATTCCAATCGCTCTTCGTATATCTAAAATTCTTGCTTGGTCCCAAGTTATCCATTTTGCTTATTTTGCTCTAATTTTGCTCTAGAACTTCTAAAACACCTACCAAACATCCAAATGTTAGAAACAACATAAATAAACTTAAAATAACTTAATTTCATAATAGAATTACATTAAATTAATCCAAACTCATTAAAATACTATGACCAAATTAAGCTTAGCAAAATCATTTCAGATATTTGCATTGAAGTATAAGCTTATCCTAACACTTAGTCAATGGTTGCTGGAAGAAAGTATTCAACCTTGGTACTTGTTAGAGGATTACCAAGAAGCTTAGTACCTGTTAAAGGGTTGCAAAGAAGATAAACCATGCCAATACTAGCTTGGGGGATGTTAAAAGAGAGTATTTGACCTTATACTTGCTAGAGGGCTTCTTAGAAGCTCAATAATTGCTAGATGGCTATTAACAACATATCCTAGTACCTACTCAAGGGCAGTTGAAAGAAAGTATTTGACCTTAGTACTTGCTAAAGGACTCCTAATAAGCTTAATATTTATTAGGGGGATGTTTAGATGATAATCTATCCTAATACTTGCTTGAGGGCTCCTATAAGAGAGTATTTGACTTTAGTACTTACTAGAGGGTTGCTGGAAGAAAGTATTTGACTTTGGTACTTGCTAAAAGGCTGCTAAGAAGTTTTATATTTGCTAAAGCACTACCAAGAACCTTAAAAACCTTAATACTTGAAAGAAGATCTAGTAAGGAAATTGTATGCTTACATATCCATTTCTAGTATTTACATTTGTCTCATACTTTGTTGTGCATTATGTAATAGCCATTTCTCAAATGTCATTTTCCAAGTCCCATAAACC
Organism: Omphalea diandra; assembly: GCA_949677035.1. NCBI lineage: Eukaryota > Viridiplantae > Streptophyta > Magnoliopsida > Malpighiales > Euphorbiaceae > Omphalea > Omphalea diandra. The sequence goes on from CATIWR010391366.1 coordinate 3,081, forward strand.
AAGGGACAAACTATAAGCACTAGATTTTATGTCTTTATGATACAAGCTCATTAATGAGAAACTACTTGAATTATTCCCAAAGAATGGGAGAAATAATGTTTAAGAAAGTGGCAAAAGCTTAAAAAAAGCTCAGAATCAAACCCAAACCATGAGAGCCTATTAGAGAATGGAAAAGTTGTCTATACAACCAACCAAAGAGGGTTGTACTTACATCTAAAGAGATACACAAATAACCCACCAAAGTCCAATAGCAGGAAACTTTTATATTAGTAAGCCATCAAACCTTAAAGGGCTATACAGTCAACCCCAACTATATAAACAACTTCAAAATCCAAATCTTTAAAATTTTCCTTGCTCTCGCTAGTAAAGAGTGTGACGTACAGTAGGATAAGGCGTAATCCAAGCCATTGGGCTTAGTTGTACCTATTCTCCTTCTATAAATGACCTTCCCATTGAAGGGAGAAAGGAGGCTGATTTTCCTTGCTCTATTGAAATACTTTTTTGGCAAGAAGAAAACCTTACCCAAATGGAAATCACAAACTTTACCCAAACACTCACCTAGAGTATTCGAGGTAATCTAAGCTTTTTACCATTCACAATATTGCTTTCCTTAGCATTTAGAGAAAAATGTCTAAACCAAAGTGCCATTGAGGACAAATGATAACATTTAGGCATTAATGACGAGTGTGTACTAAATGTAAAACTATGATGGGTGTGTGTTAAATGTAAAACCCTTAAACTACAAGTGCATAGGTCAGAAGTATTAAAGTGTTCTTTATGAGTTCAAATATCGTTCCCTTGATGATCAAATTTAAGTACTAAGTATCTTGTGTCTTATATTATCTGAAGAATCAATAATAATGAACAATTGAAATTGTAATTAAGAAAATAAAATCAACACTTGTAATAATTAGAAATAATCAATGGAGTAGAGTGGCTAGGGGTTCAACTTCACTTGGTAACTTATAATGAATTCTTCAACTTTGTTTAATTAAGTTCATTTATCAAGGGCTACTATTGAGTTACTAGGGTGATTAATCAATCTCTCTTGAGTATCAATTAATATACAAAAGCATGTTAAGCTAGAGGTCTCTCAACTCAAAAGCTAGACATCATGCAATTGCCTTACTAAATAAGACTCTAAGACAATAATGCTTGATTAAAGTCTCTTAACTCTTAACAAAACAATGGAATTATTTAAAGGGTTGATTCAATGAAAGACATCTCGCCATAATCAATTCATGGAACTAAATATGATCAATGGCCAATTAATTAATAACATGAAGCATTAAATAAATTCAAACACAAAGAATGAATGAAACAAAAAGACTTAAGGAAAACCAATATGAGTCATACAAGATCTATCTATACCCCTAGCCTTTAAATTTTAGTTCATAATAAAAAAAAAGAAGAAAAAGCATATTCAATCAATCCTAAGAATAACCATGGACTTTTTCTTGAACTTCCTTGATTGCTTACACCTTCTCTCTCAATAACTCCTTGATTGAATCCTTAAGACTTGTCATGCTTTGTTCTTTATCTTTGGGAAAATTTTTCATTCCCTATTTATAGTTTATTTTCCTCCTTCAATAGTGCTTTAATGATGCCTTTTAAAAAAGGAAGCTTGTTTGTATGGAAAAGTAAGGGAATTCTTGAAGATTTCTTTCTTATATTTTAGGCTTTAATGAAGCGAACCACTATATGCTATTGAAGCATAGTCATGCATTACTATGGATCCTTCTTTCACATGCCTCTCTAGAAGATGCATGAATATGTTATGAGGCTATGCTTTTGTGTTCTCTTATGGTCTTTTGGTGTTACTAATGCACATGACCATGTGTTATTAAAGCATAACTGTGCATGCCTCATTCTTCACATAAAATTAGATTTTCTTCACTTTTAATCCTATAAAACACCAATTAACATGGATTAGGTCTATTTTTTTTTTTATGAGGAATTAAGTGAATATACATAGTTTTAAGGGAGAATTGAACTATGAAACATATGAATTATGTTGTTAAATAAATTCTCCTAAACTTGAACTATTGCTTGTCCTCAATCAATCATCCTTTTTCACTAATGCTAAATCCAACAACTTTCATGGTTGGATTAGTTATCAAGGTTTCTTAGTGAAGATTTATCACAGTTATAACCATGATCTTCATTATTCAAGAAATTTACAAATTTTAATGACAAGTTCTAAACTAGTCATGCCTAATTTGCTATTTATTAAACATAGTAGAGTGTGTGTGTGAGTTGACATAATAGTTCATTTGCTATTTTGATCATCTTTCATACATACATCAAGTAAGATCTTTTCTTGATTCCTAGTAATCACATTTGACCATAGGCAAAACTAAACCACATTTCTCTACTAATGTAGTCATTAGCAATCTTAAGGATCATGAGGTCTTTATTAACTTGTAATGCAAGGCTTAGGTTTAAAACTACCAAAGAGTGATTAAGTCTAAAGCAAGAGAATTTGGCTAATATATTAGCTACACTAATGATGTGAAGTATGATGGGATACCTCATGTCTATTGTCCATACTCATTCTTTGCAAGACACCCATAACATCTTTTTTATTTTTTTCTTTGGTGGTTTGATACCATTTATCTTTCTTTTTTTTTTTTTTTTTTTGCTCTTTCTTTTTTTTCTTTTTCTCTTTTCATTATCTTCCTTTTCATTCATTATCATTTCTTTTTCTTCTTTTTCTCAACTTTTTTCTGAATGACAAGAATGAATGATACATGTGAGCAAAATATCAAACTATTAATTTGTCACCACTAAACTTGAATTAATCTTTATGGTATAAAATATATAAAAAAATGAGCACTTTTTACAAATTCTTTGACTATGCTCATATGCTTATGAATGACCCAACACGCAACACATCATCAGACAACCATATCCTAGTAATTCTCTTGCTAGGGGAGGTGGAAGATTATTTGCCTATAATAAGGGTTATTGGTTAAAGAAGGAAACGATACAAATACTCTTTAAGAAGTATTTCTATAAGGATTAACATAGGTGACAAGGGTCATTGTAAATTAAGGTATGGATGGGGAATAATGGGGCAACCAAATAATGCCTTAATCATTTTCTCAAAGTTAGCAATTTCTAGGATTTGGCCTTAAAAGGTGTTTTAGCACGTTTTAGCATATGTAGATGTTTCCTCTAGCTTAACATTGTACAATTGAAGCATCTAATAAAGAAATACTTATTTTGCCAAGTGTGCATGATTTGTTCTATTGTGCTAACTAATTATTGAAAATGAACAAGAGCGTTAAGCTCCAATTATTATCACAAGGAAATTAACCTAATTAAATCTAAACAATGCTTATAAAATTTCATCATCAGTTGTTCACCTTAACATCTCAAACCAAAACTAAACACAAAATTGCTAAATTTGACATTAAACTCAAAAAGAACTATTTGAACACATGAAAGCAAAATAATATTAAGTGTAAGCATAACTTTAATCAAGAGTGATCAAGTGAAAGGAACTCAAAAGAAATATGCCCAAACTTAACCATCATTATTCCTAATGATTAAAAACATAAAATAAAGAGCAAAGTGAGAGGACTTCCCTTTCAAAAGTGTAGAGAAGGAGTTTGAAGATCTTGTGGTAACTAAGTAAAACAACCATATGGAAGACCATGTCATTCATTAGAACCATAATAATATGGTCAAGGAGCTTAACACAAATGTCATCCATAAAACTGCCTCACAAGAATATAACCATAAATGCAAGTGCTTTACTGGCAACATATAACATTGAGTACAAAAGTGAGAGCACAAAGCTCTTCACAATAATTGTCAAACCCAAGTTCAAGCAATCTATACACAACAAAAGTTTAAACATCACAAAACATAAAACAAAAAGTTATAAGCACATATGATACATAAAATATGAGATGGGATGATCAATATATTGTAGGCGGAGGTAGAAGAAATCCAACATGTCTAAAGTAAGCTTATAGGTGTCCATCCATATCCATTGTCCTAGTATCTAATGCCATAAGTTGATTTCATACTTCTTCTTCAAAGATAGCTTGGCAATGGTCCATATGCTCCAGGCAAGATTCCATCCAAACTAAAACATCCTTTAATTTGACATTGATGATGGATGAGGAACATGAGTGGAATCCTTTCCCATTGACGCATCCCTAGGCTCCTTTCCTTCCTCTCTATGACCACCTTTTTGGCAATCCTAAATCAATACATATCGATCACAATTTTTCTTGACAAGCCCAATTTGAAGCATGTTCTCATAGGACAAGAAATAAGATCATTTAGCTTTGGTAATATAAGCATTGTTTAAAGGATCATAAAATCGCAGAAAATGGGTAATAATGGTGATGAACCCTCTTACAAAAATACCCCTCAAATTCCTTTTTGATAATACCCTATATGTCGCACAACCCATCATGCAGTGTTGATAAGAAAATTATATTCATATACCAAAGATATAAAAGCTCAATCTGGCTGACCACACTATTACTCTCACCCCCAACTATGACTCAATAAGAAAGTAATCAATACATGTACTTAAGGTTAGGTGCCTTAATTTTAAAAATTTTACTTACCCTTGTTTCATAGCAAGATTGCCCACCTAAGGTAATCCAAACAACTTAGTTATCAAAATCCTCTAGAAAATATATATACCTGTCATTTGTTAGAAAGCTCTAGTAACATCACTAAAAGGAATATTATAAGGACTGTTAAGTAATTAGAAGGTGATAGTGCCAAAAGAATACAACCCTTTCATTCTCTTAGATTTAACATACAACTAGCTAAGAATTCTCAAGTTAATTCCCTATATGAGTAAGTATGAAGTTCATAAAATCACTGCCATTAAAGAACCCTAAGAATTTCCCTGATCTTATCAATCAAACCCATATTCTTTAGGGTAGATAGGTCTATGAATTTTGTAGGAAGGAGAGGACATTTAAAAAGGAGTTCATACCTTATTACATACATATCTTTCTTAGAAAATTGGGGTAGCACTAGGAGGAGGGTTAGTGTTTGAAGATTTGAGTTTCCTCTTTATAGTGGATTTGAGTAATTTAGGTATACTTTAGGTTGAAATTGGAAGTGAAGGAAAGTGATTTAAAAGTGTTTTGATAGGGGAAAAGATGTTTTGGTGAGGGAAACAAAGAGGCATATGGTTGTACCTAAGGTCTTTGATAGAAAAGTGAAAAGAAGATGTAGGGTGTGAGGGTTTTAAGTGGATGATTTGAAAAATGCATGACCATGCATATCTGTTGCGCATTTTGGGTTAGTTCTACCATTTGGGTGCACAAAAGTGCACGATTATGCATTAAAATGCATGGTTGTATGCTTTAGTTATGTGATATGAGGGATAAAGAACACAACTGCTTTTAGGTAAATGTTAGAATTGACAAAGCAAGAAACATATGACCTTACAATTTAGGATACGATCGTGCATAAGGCATGCATGAATGTGTCTTATGGTCATATGGTTTATCAATTTTTTTGTCCAAACTCATTTGTTTAATGCATGGCCATGTTCCCAAGTCGTGCACTCTCAAAATGCCTAATATTTTAAGAACTAATCAACCTATGGCCATGAGGCTTACCCCTCATGGTAATATACTCATCTTAACATCTTTTTCACATAAAATTAATAGAAAAACATAATAAAAAAAACATACCAAATGTAATCTTAATAATAAGAGCACATCATAAAAACACAAGGATCATTATAAAAAGTAAAATAAGAGTGGAAGATAATTCCCCCAAACTTGTTTGAAGCTTGAAATAATTAATTCCTTAAACTTTGAACCTACACAAATAAAAGTAAAACTTAAGATTAGAGTGAAAAAGAATGAAAAAAAAAACTTAAAGATAGAACAATTTGGGATTACCTCAAGGACATGCTAGTTTAATGTCTTTAACTTAACCCTTGTACTTAGTTTCTAGGATGAGGCATATGACAAATAAAGAGTCTCCCCCTTTCACATAGCTTCTCCTTCATAGTGTTATCCATTAACCTTAAAGATTTCACACTTAGAGCTTACAATTTCAATAACACCATGAGGATAGATCTTCACTATGATGAACCGGTCCCACCACTGAGATTTAAGTTTACCTAGAAAGAGCTGTAACCCTGAGTTGAATAAGAGTACTTTTTGACCTTCCTTAAATTCCTTATGTAGGATATGACTATTGAGCCACTGTTTATCTTCTCTTTGTAGATACGGTGCTCTCATAAGCTTGAAGATGATAGGACTTAAGTTCATTGAGCTAAGGTTTCCTCTTTTCATTGACACAATGCATATCAAAGTTCAAAATTTTAATTACCAAATAAGCTCTATGCTCTAAGTCTATCGGCAAGTGACAAGCCTTTTCAAACACCAAATGGTAAGGGGTAGTATTGATGGGAGTTTTATAGGTAGTGTGATAGGCCAAAAGTGTATCAAGAAGCTTCAATGACTAATCTTTTCTTAAGAAATTAATGGTATTCTTTAAGATTTGCTTGATTGTCTTATTGGATACCTTCACTTGATCACTCATTTGGGATGGCAACATGTTGCTATCTTATGGTTTACCCCATACTTTTTCAAAACAACTTCAAATTGCTAATTACAAAAGTGTGACCCACCATCATTAATGATGTCACATTAGGCAAAGAAGTTTGTGAAGACATGTCTCTTTGAAATTGAATCACTACCTTAGCATTATTGGTTGGAGTTGTTATGGATTTTAACCACTTAGAGATATAATTAATCGCTATTAAAATGGATTGATTCCCAAAGGATTTTAGGAAGGGTCCCATGAAGTTTATTCCCCAAACATCAAAGAGCTCCACTTCAATCATTGAATTCAAAGGCATCTTATTCCTTTTGGAGATATTACTTACTCTTTAGCACCTACACAAATTATTCCTTTTGGAGATATTATCACAAGACTTTACAAAAGCAAAGGAATCAATGAATAATGAAGTCCAAAAGAATCTGCTTTGCAATACCTTAGTTGCTGTCTTAGATGGACCACAATGTCCTCTACATTCTCATGCATGACAATGAAGTAAGATATCTCCCATCTTCTCTTATAGTACACTCCGCCTTATAATTCCATTGGTACATTCCTTAAACAAACAAGGCTCTTCCAAAAAATATTTAACAAATACATAAAATTTTTCTTTTAATAGGAGTCAAAATCATAAGGAATGATGTCACTTACGAAATAATTGACAAAATCAACATACCAAGGGGGTTTAGGGAGCCTTAAGAAGAAAGAGTTGATTTGTTGAACCTTATAGGTTCCAAGTTCTTGTTTTGATGATTACAGACAAGACTTAAGACTAACTTTTGTTGAAGTTTGTTTATGTTAAAACTTACAGGCATATTAACTCCTTAAATTGTAATGATTGGAGAAGAATTTGATTCTAGCACATTTAAGTTGAAGGTTAAAAAACTCCAAGTATTAAAGAGTGAAAGTTAAAGCAAACATATCTAAATAAACCAAAGGACGTTACCTACTTGCAATGGGTATTACCTCTTTAATAATAGGCATTAAACAAGCATTCAAATATAAGCTATGCACTCTGGACCTCACAACGGGCATCATGATTTTGTAACAGGTGTTGAACTAGACCTCACAAACAAACAAGGAATTAGAAAAACACTCTAGTCTAAGCAATGCTCTTTGGACCTTATAATGAACATTGTACTCTTACAATCAGCATTGGAAAAGTGCTCTAATTTGAGCTACACCTTTTGGACCTCCCAACGTGGTATACTTAAATAATCAACAGGTGTTGAGATGTTTCCAATGTGTATTGTAGGAACTCTAACAGGCATTGAATCGATTTGGTAGTTTTTTTGAAAAATAAAGCATAAAGACCACATTTTATGGAAATTAACAACAAGCATTGATCATACTTCAATGGGCATTAAGGTTAGAATCAATGACCATTGTATATATCCAATGACCATTAAAGTATAAGTGTTTTGAACAACTAAAAAAAGGGAAAGGAAGAGCCCTATTACACTAACTCTCAATAGCTACTTCCAATGGGCATTTTGATAGGACTAATAATCGATGAAGTTAAAATATTGACTTTCAACCATCCATATGCATGAAATCAATAATGGTTGATGCCTTAGCAATATGTGTGGAGTTTCTTCAATGAGTGTTAATTACTTACAATTGTAATATGAAGTGACAACTCCTCTTTAATAACTAGTTCCTTGTTTAGCCTATAAAAAGGAACCGCTCTTAATAAAAACAACATGAGAATTGTTTTATTAAGTGATTAATCCATTGTGAAAGCTATTCTAAAAAAAAAAGATTATTACATTATGAACAAAGACTGATTTAGTATCCTAAAGATGTTCATTACTCAAACTTAAGAGTAAACTAGAAAGAGTTATCTTCAAAACAAAATTTGAAGGAAAAACTTCTTAAGAATTCTCTTTACTTTTTCATTCACATCAACCATACTTTGTGAATGTACTTTGTGCATTAATTCTTACTTAAGTGAGAGTTTTCCTTTTCCTAAAAGTGTTATAATCTCTTGTTATGTAACTTAGTCCTGAGAAACCCTTTGAAAATATCTCTTGTGAGAGGTTTAAGGTAGTACTTGGAAACTACTTTGGGTTAAGTTTTAGGTAGTTTTTGTGAACTACTTGTAAGAAGTAGATAGTGTTTGAAAATCTATCATTTGTAAAGGCTTGGTAAGTGGCCAAAAACTTACTTATGTAAAGGTTATTGACAACACCTTAGGTTATCAAAATAGGGAAAGCTTTAGTGGAAATATAGAGGAGAGAACGCAGACAAGTTATGCTAAACCTCTATAAATCCTATGTGTTGATTCTTCATCTATTTGCACATTTAGTTTGAATTTATAAATTTTTCATCACCCCATTCAACTCCCTTTTATATGGCACCATGGGACAATAATTGGTATCAAAGTTCATCTCTTGGTCAAAGCTTAAGTCCCTTGAGCAAAGATTATGGCAAGTCATGAAGAACCACAATCTATCCTTAAACCTCCAATCTTCAAAGGAGATGACTATGGTTATTGGAAAAATCGTATGAATATCTTTCTTAATAGTGAAACCATTGACCTATGGGACATTATTGAGGAGGGAAGAAAAGTTCCAACAAAGCTAATTGGAGATATTCTTATACCAAAGCTAAAAACTGAGTGGACTGCTAAAGAGAAAAAGGTAAACTTAAAGAACCAAAGAGCAATGCATGTTCCTTTTTAATCAATCTACATGCTTTAGTATGCTAAGCTATAAATGTGCACATCAGCTAAAGAAATATGGAACACATTACTGACTCAGCATGAAGGAACTAGTGAAGTGAAAAAAAAAAAAATACAAATGCATAAATATATGTATGAAACATTTATATATCAACCTAGTGAAACTATTACTAAGATGTACAATAGATTCATAAACATTATGGGCACTCTCAAGACCTTAAGGAAGTCATATACAAATGAGGACATGGTAGCAAAAATTCTAAGAACACTACCCAAAGATACATGGGAAGCTAATAAGACAACTATAGAGGAAGCCAACAAACTGGAAGTCCTATCACTTTATGAGCTCATAGGAAAGTTATTGCTCATTAGATCACCATTGAGAAGCCTACTGAAAGCATAAGGAAGAGAAAGAAAGACTTAGATTTGAAAGCCAAAGAAGTACATTATGAAACTCCTTCTACTTTTTATTTGTTAATATCTTCCTCTTTTAATGATGATGAAAATAGTAGTGAAGATGAACATCTTATCTTTATCACCAACCAAGTAAAGAAATTTCTTTTAAACAAAAAGGGTAGAATGGAAAGAAACTACAAGAAGAGTCACTAAGAGTGAACTCACCTGCTATGGATGTAATGAGAAAGGACATGTAAAATCATATTGTCTAAAGATCAAGAAAAGCAGGCTTCCTTCTACAAAGTACACCTCTAAGAAAGGAAAGGAAGTGTACAAAGTCACTTAAGATGACACTAGTGATTTTGAACCTGATGAAGATGAAAAAAGAAAGGAACTTGCCAACCTTTGTCTCAAAGGAATTGAAAAGCAATCAAATGAAACCTCAAGTGAACACAAATCTAGCAGTAACAATGATAGTGATGGTGGCAAATAAGTAAATCCTTTGTACTCCTACTCTAGAGATAAGTTATACTCTATGATTACCAAACTCACTATGAGTATTGAGGCTCTCAAGTCTAATATCTCTTCTCTTTAAAAAGGGAATAAGTCCTTGAAAAAATGTGCTAAGAGTCAAGAAACTCTAACTAGAGAGGTAGAGTCTCTCACAACTGAGAACCTTATACTAAAGGAAAATCTTAGCAAGTTCACTAAAGAAAAGAAGAAGTTAAACTCCATCCTTAAGGCTCAAAGGAGTCTATCCATCAAATATGGATTAGGTTACAATGCCACTACTTTAATGGCTCCTTTCACTTCTCAAACAACCTTTGTTAAGGCTAAAGAGAATAATGTTTCTAACTCTGTTATGAAATAAAAGGTTTCTAAAATAGAAAATGCCATAAATAAGGGCTCAAGAGGAAAATCTCAACACAATCACACACGACTGAGAAATGTTCCCCTTAGAGCAAATTATGCTTACATGTATTATTCTTACAAGCCTAAGAGGTAAAGTGTGGAAAGACACAAAAATTGGCAGAATTATGGGTATAAACACACACAACAAAAAAGAGTTCCTCACATAAAAAATATTCCTAGACACACAGTTCAAAGGAGCTACAAGTCTAAGAGACACTATATCCATGTACCACCTAGAAATAGGATACTGATTCCCTTTGATAGTGATTGTTTCTATTATGGTATTTATGGCTGCATTGCCTATTATTACCAATCTAGAAGGTATGATGAGCAGTTTACAAGAGCTAACCCTTAAGACCCAAAAAGGTTTGGATACCTAAGATATAACCTTCCTTATTTTGTAGATGTGCTTGGAATCCCAAGTTAAAGAGTAAGAGTGGAATTTTGATAGTGGATGTTCGAAGCACATGAAAGGAGAAAGAAAGTTCTTCTCATGCATGGAAAAAGTTGAAGGTCTTAGAAATGTGTCTTTTAGAGATAATGGCATAGCCAAAATTATTAGCATAGGTAAAGTTTGTAAGGATGATGACTCACCTATCCTTAATAAAGTACTATTTATTGATAGACTCAAGAACAACTTACTATGTGTATGTCAATTGTGTGACAAAGGCTTCAGAGTTATGTTTGAGTCACAGGCCCGCTACGTATCTAGAATGAGTATTAACAAAATTTTACCAGCTCAGTGGTCCAGGTTCACTGGCTTAGTGAACTTATTCCCATCCATATTTGCCAATTTCACCCCTCCACTTGAGTAGATCTGTTTGACTGCATAGGGGCTTTCTAATTCAGCTTGAATTTTCCTCAAGGGTCCTGAGTCTATGGTCAGATTGCCTTCAACACAAGATCATTAATCTTTATGATACTTATTTTAATTTTCTTATTGAATGTGCAGACCATTTTGGCTTGGTATATCTAAACGTGATGTAAGGCCTTTAGTCTTATTTTATCTCATAGAGCAAACCTACTTCCCACACACTGGTACTCAAGGATGTCCAATATGATCAATACCCGTAAAGACTTCACTTCTAACTCAATTAGTAGCACTACCTTCATCCCATACACTAAAGAGTATGGTGTCATCTTAGTTTATGTCTTTGGCATAATTTGATAACCCCACAAGGCGAATGGTAACATCTCAGACCAATCCTTATACATTTTAACCATTTTAGTAAGGACACTTTTGACGTTCTTATTGGCTACTTCCACTACGCCATTAGCTTGTGGTATGTAAGTTGATGACTTATGGTAAGCCACCTCATACTTTCACAACATATCTTTTACTTTTGCATGGAAATTGATACCATTATTCATAACAACACGGTGTTGCACCCCATAGTGAGAAATGAGGTTCTTCTCAATGAATCATGCTATCAGCTTTGGCCCTAAGCTTACGAAAGGCTTCAGCCTTTACCCATTTTGAGAAGTAGTCCACTGCCACTACAATGTACTTATATCATCTAGTAGAAGCTGATTTGATTTCTCCGATTACATCAATGCCCAATGTCACAAAGGGCCAATGAGAGGTCAAATTTTGTAACTCAGTTGGTGACAAATGACTAAGATTTCCATGAACCTAAAATTTGTGATAGCTTTAAACTTTCTGAATGTAGTCATGTACCATGGTCGTCCAGTAATATCCTAATCTCAAAATTTTTCTTGCTAACACTTTACCATTCATATGGGGAACACAAACTTCTATTTATACCTCTTCCATAATCCTACAAACCTCTTCTTCTGTTACACATCATAGATGGAGCTTATCGATCATCTTTTTATACAGTACACCATCGAAGACCATAAATTGCAAATATAATCTTTGGATTATATCCTTATCCTTTTTCTCGGCTCCTTTAAGGTATTCATAGCTTTTTAAATACCCCTATATATCAAAATACTAGAGGTGATTCTTGATTGATACTTGCATTACCCTTGTATCCTTGTAGCATGGCATCTCAAATCAAAGTGTGATAAGAGGTTTCATAGGCATTGCCTCTAGTCCATCCTAAACGAAGACTAAAGTGGCTAAGGCGTCAGTTTTTACATTCTTTTCTCGTGGCAAATGATCAAATATGACTCTCTGAAAACTCTACAAAACTCTTCACATATTCTAAGTACGAGATCAAATGTTCTTCTTTCAATTTTAATTCCTCTGTCACTTGTAAAATGATAAAAAGCAAGTCCCTAAATACTTCTGCTACCTTGACTCTTATTTACTTCAGGAGTTCGAGCCCCTTCTCATATGCTTCACATTTAGCCATGTTATTAGTCACCTTGTAATTGAGCTTTTTAGCTACTAAAAATAACTCTCCTTATGGCAAAATCATAACTATCCTTACAACTACCCCTTTCTTGTTTATTACTCAACCAAAGTAAACTCTCCATCCTAGAGGTTCAATTGCTCCAAACCCCTAATTTGGAAACTAGGGAGGCTCATACTCTCCTTCAAGGGGTTGTTGTGCCAAATACTTTAAGACTTCTCATTGTTTGATAATCTTCTTAGCCACATATTTGATATCAAATTTAGTCAGCATGATTAACCACTTTGCTAATCTTCTTGTTAGGGAGGGGGCCTTATAGAGGTATCTAATTAGGTCTAGCTTTGAAATCACCTCTATAGCATATGACTGAAAGTAATGCCTTAGCTTTTTCATTGCCCAGACCAGCGCCAAATAGGTATTCTCTATTTGATTATACTTCTCCTTATAAGGCAATAACTTATTACTAAGATAATACACTATGTGCTTATTCCCTGCTTTGTCTTCTTGAGCTAGCATTTCACGTACAAAACTATCTTCCACCATCAAATACAAAGTTAGTGGTTTCTTAGGTCTTGGTAGCTTCAATATCAGTGCGTTAGTCAGATAATTTTTTTATCTTCTCAAAGGCTTTTTAGCACTATTTAGTCCATTCCACTGGTTTTTTCTTATTTAGTAACTTAAAAATGGGTTCACATATGAGGGTCAATCTTGCTATGAACTGGTTAATGTACTACAAGTGACTTAAGAAACCTTATACTTTTTTTTTGTCTTAGGTGTTGGCATGTCTTGAGTTGCCTTTATCTTATTGAGATTTATTTTAATGCCTATTTCACTGATGGCATGTCTAAGCAACTTAACGGAGGTAGCTCTAAACACATTTCTTCAAATTCAGCCTCAAATTGTACTCATTGACTCTTTTTAGGAACTTCTCTAGAACCTCGAAATGCTCTTCCCTTATTTTTAACTTCAGCATCATGACATCAACATACACCTCCACCTCCTTATGGATTAAGTCATGCAATAAGGCCATCATCATTCATTGGTGCATTGCTCTCACATTCTTTAACCCAATAACATTATCTTATAGCAGTACATCCCCCATTTTATGATGAATGTCATCTTTACCTTATTTGTGATGTCCATGTGAATTTGATTGTACCTAGAGAACCCATCCATGAAGGAATACATATCACATGTTATGACACTATCAATCAACACGTCAATATGTGGCGAAGGGAAGTCATCTTTTGGCATGCTTCTTTCATATCCCTGTAATTGACACACATCCTTAGTCTTTCGTCCTTCTTTGGTACCAGTACTATGTTAGCTAGCCATTCAGGATAATCTACTACCTCTAAGAACTTGACATTCAATTATTTTGCTACTTCTTCTTTAACCAACTGGTCCCACTTATGTTTCATCCTTCAAAGCTTCTATTTGATTGGCTTCATGTGTGGGTAGGTTGGAAATTTTTGTTCTATAATTCACCTGTTAACCTTTGGCTTGTCTTCATATGTCTAGGTAAAATCTTCTGGCATTTCCTTAGCAACTGTTTGAACTTCTTTTGCTCATTCGATATGACATCATTGGCAATAAGCAAGATTTTTCATATTTTCCTGTGTGCTAAGATTAAATGCAGTGGCACAAATTAATGTTGAATATGCTAATGAAATGATGCATGTTATGTACATTACCATTAAGAAAAACATCACACAAGTAAGCAAACTCATCATTCATTGCCTTAATCTAAGAAAGAAATGCATCATCATCCTCAAAGAGACTAGAAACAAAAACATCAATGATGGCAAAAAAGTCTTCTTCATCTAGTTATTAGGTTATAGTCTCGTTGGCCTAAGACTTTTCCTTTTCTACACCTTTTGCTTCATCAGTTAGACCTTTAAGATTAACATTTTGCATATGATCAGCCTCTTCCCCCTTTTTCGTACTAATGACAGCCTTGAAAACTTCCTCAAAACTCTATTTCATCCAATCATCCTCTAACTCAATCTTCAGAAAGTTTGCCCAAAGACTTACACCATTGACCTTGGTAGGCTCAATTTCTACTATAGAGTTCTTCATTTTGTCTTTACTTACTTCATCAATGGAGTTCACAATCATGCTCTAAATATCCTCTAACTTTATCCCAGTATAAACAACTTTAATGAACTTACACGACCTCGTGTATTCCTTTCTGGGTCTACAAAGGGTGTGTTTCGCATTGTTAAGTCAGACCCCTTCCTCACATGATCTTCCCTGGTGACCTAAAAATTCTATTCTAATACATATTGCTCCTTATGTTCATCACTGATATTCTTCTTGTCATTCTATGGCCATGTAGATTAAGGACCGTAGAAAACCATGGATTGATCTATTTCCTGACTGTTCCCTATTCTTATTTTTCTTCCCTTTTTCTCTTCTTATTATTGTTCTCCTCTTTTGATGAGTATTGATAATTTTGATAATCAGTTCACCAACATCTAGTTGGAAGAAAGCCTTCTTGAGTTTGTCCATATCCTCAACCAATAATTTTTCATTCTCAGTCATCTCTGGCTCGAACTTCTTAGTAGCCTTCCATTCTTTCACAGAGAAATTTGATAGTGACCCATGTTAGTCCTTTACTCCTAACTTTGACTCCTCATTACAATATCTCAGCCCTTTCTTGGTAGTCTAAGTAGTGATCTCTAGAAATTTAGGTATGCTAGTAAAATTTTTCCCTAACCCCTGTCCTGAAAGAAAGTTCATATTTTTTATAATTCCCATCACCTTTAGATCAATCCATTTATTTGTGACTCTAATAACCTGAAACCCTTAGAGATGCGAAATAGCCAAGGTCAAAGCTGACACAATTTCACTACCTTGGCACAAATGGTTATAATCTATCCTTTACAAGGAATCTTAACTTTCTGGTGAACAATGAAAAGCACATCAACAAGAGAATGATACCATGGTCTCTCTAGAAAAAGCAAGAAAGAAATTGAAATGTCCAAGACTGTGAATGCCACTATGGCTTCGACTACTATTTTTTTACCATAGTTTTGAACATGACTATAGCTAACCTTCTACTATCAACATGTGCCCAAATGACACTATCAGAAGCCTCTAAGTCCTTCTTAAACATTCCAAGCTTATGCAATAACTTAGTTGGGCAAATGTTAACCCTAAATCCAATGTCAACCATCACACATGGCATATGGCATGTGTCTCCCCTTTTACTCAACACGGATGAATAAGGCTATGTTGTGATCCCTTCCTTCTGGTGGCAGATCCTCATCCGAGAAAGTAATTTTACCTTTATGAGTTACTAATGTAATAACACCCTTCGATGTGGCTTCACTGGAAATGATAAGGTTAGACAAGACCTCAACCATAACCTTTTTATGTTTTAGAGAAGTGATAATCAACTCTTACATATTGATCTAGGTAAACATCTTCTTTAACTATTTCATAATAGGATTGTCAACTTCTTTCTCCTTTATAATGAGTTTGTCTGGCTTCTTCTTAACACTTATTTCCATGGGAGCTTATTTATCAAGATAGAATTTCCTGTTAAGTGTCACATGGCTCACTTGCTTCATCTCCTTCTCTTCATCACTGTCCTCCCATAGCCAGATCATTTTTCCCCTATTTCTTCTTCATCTCTTTATTTAAGCTTTCCCATGGATTGATGATGCAAAAGCTATAACCTTACTCATAACCTATTTAATAATAGTAATAACAACTTTTTTAGGAATCCCATAATCTATTATGAAAGTCCTTTGTTTAGGGGAGGGACATTATGATAGTTCAGGAGAGGATTCCCTTAGATGTTGGGCATTCTAAAGTTAGGTGAGATAATTATCCTGTTATTAATAAGTTCTTAAATCTCATGTCTCAATCTATAACAGTCATCATTGTTGTGACTCGTCCCTTAATGAAAGGCATAGTAAGCATTGGCATAATTTCCCTTAGGTAACGTATTACGAGGTGGTCTTGATGCTAAAAGCTTTAACACTCCCTTGTTTTGCAACCTTTCAAATGCTTTAGATAAAGGCATCCCCAAATCTATAAACTATCGCAATGCTCTTACTACATTAACATTAACCATCTAGTTCCCATCAGTTTGAGATTGAGACAGGGCACCTCTTCTTCCACCATATTGTCTTCTAATCTCGAATTTTAACTCTTTAGCTTACAACCTCGCTCTCGAAGGTCTTCAAAGTCTCTAACCAACATTTCTTTAATTTTAGTGCCAAAACATGGCAAAGACCCTTTTATAATCATTTTGACTTGTTCTCTCTTTATAGGCCATGTGGTTGCCTCTAAAGTTGTCTCCTTTAATCTCTGGATGTAGTCATTTAAGCTCTTATCGGCCTTTTGCTTTAAAGACACTAAATCTTATAGTGTGAAGCATAGTGTTTGTCAAAAGCTTCAGTTAACTCCTTTCATTCTTCCCTGACAGTCTTTGGTTGATTGAAGTACTAAATTTTTATGGACCCTTCTTATGAAAATTCAAAAAAAAATGTTATATAGTGTACATCAGAACTCTTAATGCCTTCATAATTAACATATATGAATGGACTTGGTTCTTTGCATTCTAAGTTCCTATGAACTTAGGCAGCTCAAGCATGCAAAACTTAACTGGTAGTTTCTCAAATTTCCAAGCAAACAATTCCCTAATGTTAATCCCCTTTTTAAACCTTTAGTGCCTAAGATCTTTTGTACTTTCTTTAATTACTTGGAAAAGTCAACGCTTTTACTACATTGACATTAACCATCTAGTTCCCATTAGTTTGAGGTTGAGACAGGGCACCTCTTCTTCCACCATATTGTCTTCTAATCTCAAATTTTAACTCTTCAGCTTATAACCTCGCTCTCGAAGGTCTTCAAAGTCTCTAACCAACATTCCTCTAATTTTAGTGCCAAAACATGGCAAAGACCCTTTTATAATCATTTTGACTTGTTTTCTCTTTATAAGCCATGTGGTTGCCTCTAAAGTTGTCTCCTTTAATCTCTGGACGTAGTCATTAAAGCTTTCATTAGCCTTTTGCTTCAAAGACACTAAATCTTACAGTGTGAAGCATAGTGTTTGTCAAAAGCTTCAGTTAACTCCTTTCATTCTTCCTTGACAGTCTTCGGTTGATTGAAGTACTAAATTTTTGTGGACCCTTCTTATGAAAATTTTTTAAAAAATGCTATACAGTATACATCAGAACTCTTAATGCCTTCATAATTAACATATATGAATGGACTTGGTTCTTTGCATTCTAAGTTCCTGTGAACTTAGGCAGCTCAAGCATGCAAAACTTAACTAGTAGTTTCTCAAGTTTGCATGCAAGCAATTCCCTAATGTTCATTCCCTTTTTAAACCTTTAGCGCCTAAGATCTTTTGTACTTTCTTTAATTACTTGGAAAAGTCATCAAACCGAGTGCTTTCCTTATAACCTTCTAGGGGTTTGTCCAAAATGGCAGCTATATTTCCCATTTCCCTGATAAGTTTGCTTTGATGGTATTTTTCATCCCAAATAGATCATCATCAATCACCATAGGTTGGGGCACTTCCATTGGTGCTTTCCCTTTATCAGTCCAATAAGTAGAAGTCTCTTTTTTCATCATAATTTCATTAACATACTTGTTTACCTTAGTGATCTTCTCTTCCATCTTATAATTAAAGTCAACCACCATTCTATTTAAGAGTCTGATGGTATGGTTGGTTGTATGATTAAGTCGAATTTTTGGCTCGAACTTAGAGTCATGCTTTTTCTAGTAAGTCGATTAACTATTCTCATCCACAAGGGTTTAGATTGAGCTATGATGGATGCAAGGCAAAGGTTATTAGTATGATGCATGAATAGGCAATTGATGTATGTATGCATGTTATACACAAATCATGTTGCAAAACATCCTCTTAACCTTTTTTCTCCTACAAATGAGGTATAGTAGTTTTTTCCTAAGTGAGGTCTCATTCTTGCACCACCATGGGGCATAGAATGTACAGAGTCTCCTCAGACCAGGAAAAGTTTAAAGCCTTAAAAGAACATATACATAAAGGTACTAAAAGAAGAACTCTTTACATTATCTGAGGAAATACATACAAGTGAAGAATCCTTTTAAAGAGGGAGGAATGTACACAAAAAGTATCTACATAGCAGGGAAAAGGGAATACATGAGTCTTTAAATGTAGGGAATAATTATATTAAAGGAATGTGGTTACATTCATACTTAGATTTAGGACACCTAACCATGTTTTTCAAGGATGTTCACTCTCCTAACAAATGAGGTACCCTATTCCAAGGCACTATTAGCTCCTACATACATCTAGCAGTTGAAAGGGTTATTAATGTTGATGGCTCCCATAAGCATAGGGACAATTATCATGATCCCCTATTTGATATACCTAAAGGTACTAAGCTCATGAGTTATGAATCCTTCTTACAATCTCCTAAGCCCAAATGGAGCTTAAGTCTCAAGTTTGGAGAATCATCGGTTTTTCTAAGGGCACCTAGTACTTATGGAAAAGTGTGAAGGCTACATGAATGCAAAAGGACTACTTGATAATAGGTTTAAAATACTAAAAGTGAACCAGAGATTAAACATGAAGTTAATTTTAGGTCTCTAGTAGAGTCTCTACTATGAATGTCTTAAAGGTCTCGTTGCTATACTTGAACTAGTGGAATCTTGCTTACGACTCCATCCTTTTATTGACTAGTGGGGAATCGAGAGGATGAAGGTCTCTTCATTGGTAGTGACCCCAAGGTGTGGCACAAAATTAGACCATCAAGGGATCCTTTTAGGCCATGCATAAGTTTAAAGCCCTTAGTCCAAAATGGTGATCATCGAGGGAACACAAGTGGAATAATACATTAGTATTATCCATAGGAAATATGGAGTTCCCAACCAACTTTGGTTAGGACAAGAATTTAGGAAAGGCAAAATTTACACCTAATTTAAGTTAATTAGAAGGCCTATTTTGCCTTCATCCTATCAGAGATTAGGTTCGAAAATTTGGCAAGGCTTAGGGAAGAGGTTAGGCAACCCCAAACCACTCGGATATTGGGATCCGACCTTCATGCATCCTTTGATCACTTTTAATGTTTTTAATTGAGTTATTGATTAGTCCAATTGATGCCCTTACATATACATATAAGTATGATTCATTTAAACAAATCAAGTTATCAACTTCAAGGAGTAAAGGATCATGCATCATGGTAAATGGGTTTCATGCATACATCCCTCATCCATATATATCATTTAAGATGGGAAGTGAGGTCATGCATCATTTTGTAGGGTAGGCATGTATATGTCAACATCCATTCACACACATAATCCTATAATCCATATGGGATTGTGTTCCAAGTTCATGGTCTAATTCTAAGTAATCAAACCAACACCTAAATGAAGGAACAAATTGGTAAGGAATCAATATGAAAAACAAATAAGGAAAGCTTAAAGCAAACAAATAAAGGCATGCAAAGACCATAGTAGTCATCTCACCATATTTCCAAAGTCAATGTATCCTAGTACACATTCTAAGTCCATGGAAACACATTCCATCTTCACAAATCATAATATAACAGAATCATTATGCATAAATCATGAGTGATCAAAGAAGTAAACATGAAATGCAATGCACTTTGGAGGATTTTCAATAGCCCAAGGCATCATCATCATGGAAGGGTCCTTAGACTGATGAATACTCCCCTCATGTAACTTTTAAAGAGCTTAGCATCCAAGAGCATTACTAACCATGATGCAGGGTTAGTATGCAAATTAAGAAAATGGATAAGAGCCAAAATACTATTCACATGTTCCTAACACCAATGAAACCTATGAAAAAGATGACTCATAAGATCATTAGATCCTCAAGTTCCTCACTTAGTCACTGCCTAACACTAAACACAATAAAACTAAAAACCATTATTGAATATATATGAAAGAGCATGTGTAACATCCTCAACCTAAATCATATGCATTTTAATTATGTTTTATTTGAAAATATGCACTGGATAAATGATTTTTTTTTAAGATATGTGAATTAGAGAAACACAATGATGACACTTGCACCCTTACATTTGGGGCACTTGAACATATATGTAATGTTTGCATAGTTGCATGGAAAATTTTCTTATGTTGTGTGCATTTTATAGTATCATAAATAATGGTGTTTTAGAGCTTAATTCAAAGTATAAGGAGCATCTAGGGAGTAGGAGATGGATGAAGGTGCTTAAGGAGTGAAGAATAGGGAC
The DNA here is from genome assembly GCA_949677035.1 of Omphalea diandra. Classification (NCBI taxonomy): domain Eukaryota; kingdom Viridiplantae; phylum Streptophyta; class Magnoliopsida; order Malpighiales; family Euphorbiaceae; genus Omphalea; species Omphalea diandra. Next base: position 24,170 of record CATIWR010391366.1, read on the forward strand.
TAAAAGAGGAAAAATGAACTTCCAACCAATGGAAATGAAACACCATTATTTTAACTTGTTATAATAAGTTTACATATGACATTTAGGGTCAGATTATTGAGGAAAAATCGTGAGTTATACCAGAAGAAAGAGCAAGCTAAGGAAGAAAGAAAGAAAGGAAGAAGAAGAAGAAGACAGAGAGCGAGAAGAGTGAGCTGCCTAAGGAAAGAGTCCTAAGGTTTTCTAATTCTGGCATAATAGGTAAGTTAATTTATCTTCTTCTCAACTGAAATTAACCTCTCATGACCTGTTAATCATGCATGGTTAGTGAGAATTATGGAGTAATTGAGGTAGGTCTCTTGGATGGAAGTTGTAATCCAAGAGAACAAGAGCTGATTCTGTTGGTTTTGCTGTTAGAGCAGAATTTTGTACCCACAATTTCATAACACTAGAAGAGGAATTAGGAAAAGTTCAAAATATCAAAGTTGTAGCTTTATGTCTCATATAAATGTGTATGAAACAGTTTTTCTTGATTTTGCATGTGTAAGGAGATATGACTCCTTCAGTAGGCTGGGTTACATACAAATCGATATGATCTCAGTCTTCTGTTTTCTTATATTTTGATGGCCTTATATTCTGATTTTGACAAAGTGAAAAACATGAAACTTGTAGCTTTATATCCCCTCTAAACACATGTAAATCAGTTTTGATTGATTTTCTGTTTGAAAAGAGATATGGCTCATTGATTAGGACTGATCCTATACCAGGATGAAACCTCACATTTCTTTTAATTCTATTTTCCAAGAATTTGATGGCCATAGATTCAGAATTTGATGATGGTCCAAACTTGAAAGTTGTATATTTATGTCTGATCTACATGGCTGTGAAATATTGTTGCCAAATCCATCATGGTTGTTGAGATATTGTCCCTTCATCATGACTATTTGTCAACATGTTACAAACCTGCTCACCCTGAGAATTGGTCCTTTGTTTTGGTGACTTTATAGACTGAATTAGACAATGAGTAAAATATGAAAAATGTTCATTTATATGTTTTGTAACTGGTGATAGATTATTATTACAACTGGATTCATACAATTTGAGATACACCCAAGAATGTAGGACCTACTCAGACTGAGATGACATTGTAATAAGGCAAAATTCAAAAATTCACCACATTTTCTATGTATCTGATATTGGCTTGAAATTTGAATATGTTGTATCATTACATGTCCAATTTATTTGAAAAAAAAAAGAATCAAGTAATTTGGATGAGTATATACGGAGTTATTGCTGTGAGAGTATAACAATCTCAGGCTGCCATATAAGGAAAATATGCATAAATACTAGGTCTACTTGCATGAATCATGCCATAGTTGCATAACAAGATGATCTTACTTTATCATCATAAATTGATTTGGTGTATTGAAATAGGTCCTCGAGGCATTGAGGATAATAGTGGGAATAAGCCAGGACCATCCACGACTAAATAAGCTTGAAGGAGGAGGTAAGTAAATAGCTAATGGTACTATATGTATGATTGGTTAAATACCATGAACTTATACTCAATGGAATGAAATGTTGTTTAATGTGATGATATTATAGAATACATAGATGAAAGATTGTTATACTCTTGATTTATTTATTTTCATGAGATGTTGATAATATTTGATAGCCTGTGTGGCGATAACATTTGATAGCCTGTGTGGCGATAACATTTGATAGCCTGTGTGGCGATAACATTTGATAGCCTGTGCAGCAATAACATTCGATAGCCTGTGCAGCAATGAGATCTATAGCCTATGTGGCAATAATATTTGATAGCCTATGTGGCAATAATATTTGATAGCCTATGTGGCATTTAAAAGTAAAAACTCTTTATTTTGTGCATAGATATGATGATGAGTTATTAATATTTAAATGTTTGTTATGTTAATTGAGATTGAAGTATCGTTATGCATTTACTTACTGACTATGCGTACTCTTTTGCATTAAATTTTCTTTTAGGAAGAGTAGACTAAAGATTGTATCTAGTATACATTTTGAAGTTGCTGTCTAGCAGTGCAATAGAGGTTGGGCCAGTATGCAGTCAATTAGTATTTTAGTTTGTTTATCCATATATGTTTTGTTACAAGTAGTTATTATGTAGTGAACAAGAGACATAGTGGAAAAAAAATTTTTAAATCAGGTCTTTTAATGACAATGGATAAACTCATAGAGAATTTTAATGATTATTAAATGGGATGTCACAGCATGACCATTAAGATAGAAAGAACCATGAAAATCATTATTAAACCAATTAAGAGTTTATTTTGAACTGAATAAAGTTCCTTGGCTATCTAACCTTACCTTATTCTCTTATTGGAGTGATAAAAAAACATAAAAGAATACCTTTCATAAAAAAAAAAAAATTTGGATGAGCAAAAGAGGAGTTTCATAAAGTTGTGCCCAAGAAACTAGGGTTGTACAACCCCCAAATCTTAAATTTTTTAAAATAGAAAAAAGAAAAAAAAAGGGTGGCAGAAGAATAAGGGGGGGGGGGGGGGGGGGGGTGTTATAAATGCTCTTATATGTGTATATGCCCTTACAAGCTTACTAGTTCGATGTTTTTCGCCAACATGCTTAAGGAATACACAAAAGTGAAGAGTTTAGGCTTTGTTCTACCTTAGAAGTGATTAGGTGTGTTGGGGTTTTAGGGTTTTCTATAATTAGGGTTCTTTGAGGTGTAATTTCTGCAAAGTAACCTTAGGGTTTTCTAAGTCTCCACCTTTCTTCAACAACGAGGGATATTAATAGGTGTTGGGTGAGTGCAGAATGCTAGAAATAGTTCTAGTTGAGTCGTGGAAGCATCCAATAATAGATAAGGAGATGAATGTACTGGAATTAGGGTTTGCATATGGGCTGTACAACTAAGAATGGGCTACACATCCATATTTTAGGGTTATATAGCCCTATGGCTAAAGGGCAGACCAATTCTAAAAGGGTTTGAGTATTAAGGTTTAAGGTAGGGCTGAACATCCCTGAGGAGGGCTGCACATGCCTATTTATACGTTTATACATCCCTATTTCGATGGGATGTACAACCCTCTTAGTAGGATTATTCTTGGGTTTTGTTTTAGGCATTGGCTTGAATCTAGGCTTAGTTTTAGGTTTTTCTATAGTCTGCCAAGGCCTTGTTTCTCTTCTTTTAGCTTTTTCCCTTACTTTTTGACTAAGTGGAGATGAGGCAACCTAAGAGAGGGGTGAATTAAGTTGTAAATAAAAACAAAAAACACAACTAAATATTACAAAGTAATAAATAAACAAATCAAACACATAGACTTTTATAGTGGTTCGATAATATGCCTACTCCACTCCTCAGGTTTTCACTTAAGCCTTTTTATTCCTTTTAAGGCTTAGGAACAACCTTTCCCTTTTCAATGTTTAAGGACAACCTTCCTATTTCTAGGCTCAAAGACAACCTTCCCTTTTATAGGCTCAGGAAGAACCTTTCTTTTTATAACCTTAGGAAGAACCTTCCCTTTGGTATTTTTCTAGGCATAAGACTAACCTTTACAACCATTAGTAAGGATAGATCCAAGTAGTGTCTATACCTTTCAAATTAGGTAGCTAATACATAATTAGTGCATAAGAAAACCTGCTCTAAAAAAGAGTAACAAAAATAAACTCACTTTACCCAAATACAAAGCAACACCTAAAAAGGGTTACATAAAGAATTACAAAAATTTACAAAGATGTTTACACTTGTTTACAATCTTTTCCAATCTTTTCTCTAACCTTTCTAAACTTCAAAAATGCTCTTTATATAGCCAACCTCCAAAATAAGCCATTGGAATAGTTGATGTTATGTCTAAAAGATTTTCTGCAAAAATAGTTGTTAGAGATGACAACACCTGTTGTTCTTCATCAATCCCTATTGAACTTGTAATAGTTACTTCCAATGCTTGTTGAATTCCTTTCAATGTTTGTTAGCTTTAACTACAATATCTATTGGAGAGAGAACAATGCCCATTGTTCATTTTTAGAAAGCTTGAATTTCGTGCTCTATTTTTCAAACTTTGCACAATTGCTTTCCACGCCCATTGAACAATTCAAAATGCCCTTCAGAAACTCCTTCATTGCCTGTTGAGAAGATCTGATGCCCATTTTAGGTTTCAAAAGCTTTAGCTCAAGCTTAGACACTTTTCCCATGCTTATTGATGTCTTAGATCAACACCTATTATGAAACTTAACACTCACAGTAAAGTCCAGCATAACTCAACCTAGAGCACTTCTCTAATGCCTATTGTAAAGGGACAATATTTATTGCAAGGTCTAGAAGACTTTAACAATTTGTAGCATCTAATCAACATCTATTGATCTTCCTTTAATGCCCATTGAATGGTCTAATGGCCGTTGGGAGATGTTTAACTCCCATAATGCCCATTGAACTTGTTATAGTCCTTTAACATTCATCATGTCTTAGGGTCACATATTCTACAAACATTTTCCCTTTATCATCTATAACAAACTTCCCTTTGACGTTCATTGGGTCTGTTCAAATCATTCAAAAACACTAAGGTGCAAACATTAGAATTTCTCTTAGTTTTATTATAGTTTTGTTATCATTCAAAAAAATAGTTTTATTATCATTCAAAATACATAATTCAAAGTAGAGGAGTGGGTCTAATGCTTTGGGGTCACTTGTTCTTTAAACATTCTCTCCCTAGTATTCACAACAATTTAGCTCTTTTTGAATGATGGTAAAACTAAGATGCTTTGATACTAAAAATACAAAACTTAAACACAAAAAAGATATTGAATGTTAAAACACAAAACCACAAATAAGATACTAACCAAAATTCATACCAATCAAAATATCTACACAAGGTTTGATACCAATTATTGGAATATCCATATAAGGCTTGATACTAAGTATGCTACTTAACAAGACATATAAGATACCAAATGTTGTACTGCATAAGAAACCAAATGTTGGATGTTAAACATATAAAAGATACCAATTGTTAGGCTATGCACATAAATGATACCAAACAATGCAATTAAATTATCAAATCAAAACATCCACAAAACTTCTCCCCCTTTTTATCATCATGACAGAAAGACATACAAAAATTCTCCCCTTAAAAAATGTTCTCCTTTTACAAACATACAAAAATTCTCTTCCTAAATCTAGACCAAGTTCCTTAAAGAAAATAAGGCAAACATGATGATACCAAAAATATAGATTAAATAACAAAGGAAAACTCCCCTTATCTTTATGCTCCTTTCTAATAAATCTCTCAAGATATTGAAACACAAATCTAGTTAACATAAGTTGTTGTTACATGCTCTTTTCACAAATTGAGGAAAGCAAGAAAGGAAGATAGTTGCTAGGGATTCCTAAACTGATACTAATATTGGTTCATTAAACAAACTCCCCCTCAGTAAAAACATGTTGAATAAAACAAAAAAGAGGGAAAGAGATAAATTATAGTTAATGATACCATATGATATCAATTATTGTGTTTTTCCAAAAATACAAATTTTTTTCAAAAACTTTTGCTCCTCTTTAAATTTTGCAGCTTCACTCAACATTTGAGTCTCCATTTTAAGCAAAGGGTGACGAGCCTGCAAACCTATACAAATTAAACTTTCTTTAGTACCCATCGAGTCCTTGGGGTTAACAACATAAATATGCTTATCTTTCAACCTAACATAATAAAAGTATGTTTTATGGCTATATTTTCCATAATAAAAGCATTATCTAATGAATGTTTTCTTGAACTCTTATACAACATGAGTGAGGTGGCTTCCTAAAAGATTGGTGCCTAAATCTTAAAGGAACCTTTGCATTCTTACAATACTTAGTTCCATAATTAAAGACATGATTTGCCTTTGACCTTTGAGAGTATGTGTGTGAGCAAAAATGATCATGCACATGTGACTTTTGTATATACACCCCTTATAATGAGTGTGATCATGTGTAATTTTTCTTCTAGGTGTAGAGTGTAGCATATTTTACCTTATTGGCTTATGAGATGCATACATATAAGCATGATTAGCCTTTTTCTTAGGCTATTTAGTGTATGCATGTGTCAGTGTTGTACTCTTAATCTTTGCATTAACATTAGTCTTTTGTGAAGAGCTTAGTGATTCAACAACTTAGAAAATAAGTATTCTAGAAGGCCCTAACAAATACACTTTTAGAGGTGGAGGAAGAGGTATTATTATATCCAATATCATGTTTCACACTAACATCTCATTAAGAACCTAAAAGAAAATCCAGTTTTCTTTTCCTTTAGTAAAATTTGAAAGAGAGTTTTTCAAATCAAGACCTCCTTTTTTAAACAATCATTTTATTTGGAAAGAGTTTCATAAAATTTCTTTTTAGAGTTTAACTCTTCATTTTTCCTTTCCAAAGAATTAATTTTAATTTTCAAGAATTCTTTTTCATTTGAGTCGAAGAAAAGTGCTTTTGAAAATAATTCCTCTTTTTCTTTTCTCAAACAATCAGCTTCAAGTTCATCTTCAATTTTTAAAGTAAAGGAAATTTCATTTTTCATCATCTGATTCACATACTCATTTGAAGAGCGCTTATTCAATTCATCCTCTATAGCCATCAGACATCTAACTTCTGTTTTCTATTTGGCCTTCCTCCTTTTTATCCTTCTGTTGTAGAAGAATTCATCATCACTTACTGATATAGAATTTATTAAGCTCATTCTCCTTCTTTCCTATTGGTGGTGGTCTTTTAGCTCCATTAACAAATTGCTTCCTCTAGTTTGAATTGGTCTATTTTTTAGAAAGCCTCCACAGCAAGAAGACTTAAATATTTGTATGATCGTGTACCTCTTACACTTAAGCTTCAAAAGAGGCTAGGCTTTGATACCAAATTTTGGACTCAATGGCAATGAGGCAACCTAAGAGGGGTGAATTAGGCTATAATCAAAAACAAAAAGCACAACTAGATATTACAGAAGCAACAAATTGATAAATCAAACATAAAGATTTTTATAGTTGTTCGACAATGTGCCTACTCTAATCTCCAAGCACTTAGGCATTTTTATTTCTTTTTAGGCTTAGGAACAACCTTTCCATTTTCATGGTTCAAGGCCAACCTTCCCTTTTACTGGCTCAAGAAGAACCTTTCATTTTATAGGCTAAGAAGAACCTTCCCATTGGTATTTTTCTTAGCACAATACTAATCTTTACAACTAATAGCAAGGATAAATCCAACTAATGTATGTGCCTCTCAAATTAGGCAGCTAATACATAATTAGTGCACAAGAAAACCTACTCTCAAAAAGAGTAACAAAAATGTACTCACTTTACCCAAATACAAAGCAACACCTAAGAAGGTTTGCACAAAGACTTACAAAATTTTACAAAGACTTACACAATGTTTACCAACCTTTTCTCTAACCTTTCTAAACTTCAAAAATGTAACTTATACAGCCAACATCCAAAACTAGCCATTGGAATATCTGATAGCTTTTCTGCTTAACTAGCCATTAAAGATGACAACACCCGTTGTTCTTTATCAACCCTCGTTAAACTTGTAATGGTTACTTTTAATGCATCTTGAATGTTTTTTTAACACCCTTGGGCTTTGACTATAATTCATGTTGGAGAGAGAATGTTGCTTGTTGTTCATTTCCAAAAAGCTTGAACTTCATGCTCTATTTTTTAAACTTTGCACAGTCTCTTTTTACTCTTGTTGTGTAATTCATAATGTTCGTTAGAAACTCCTTCAATACTTAGTGAGAAGGGCCAATGCCCGTTTTGGGTTCCAAAAGCTTTAGCTTAGGTTTACATACTTTTCGCACACTTGTTGCTAGCTCAGATCAATGCTAGTGGCAAAACTTCAACGACCGTGGTGAAGTCCATCACAACTCAACCTGGAGTACTTCTCTAGTGCTTGTTGCAAAAGGATAATGTCCATTATGAGGTCTAGACGACTTTGGCAATTTACAGTATCCAATCAACATCCATTGATCATCATTCAATACCAATTGAATGGTCGTTAGGAGATGTTTAACGGTCGATGAATTTGCACAATCCAATTGAATTTGTTCTAGTCCTTTCACGTTTGTTGAGTTTTGGGGGTCACATGTTCACAAAACATTCTTCCTTAGCATTCATAACAAACTCCCCTTAGATATTTGTTGGGTCTATTCAGATCATGTAAAAACACTAAGGTGAAAACATTAGAACTTCTCTTAATTTTGTTATCATTCAAAATATATTATTTAAAGTAAAGGAGTGAGTATAATGCCTTGGGGTCACATGTTCTCCAAACATTCTCCCCTTAGCATTCACAACACTTACATCTTAGGGAATAAATTTAAGGATGAATTTATGTAATTGTAGCCCTTTTGGCATTCCTAAGGATGAATTTTTATCATTGCAAAATTTTTGGCTATTATAGGGACAAATTTAAGTCATTATAGCCTTTTAACTATCCTAAACATGAATTCATCCTAGAATAGCTATTTTGGATTTGATGTTATTAGGTAATTAGTAGGGGTGTGTGTTAGTGCCTCAAGTTTTGCTCAAACTAGTGCAATCTTGCTTGTAACTCCATCTTTCTATTGACCGATTAGGGGATAGAAAGGAAGAGGTTCTATACATTGGTAGTAACCATAAGGTGTGGCATATGATCAGACCATCAAAGGATCCTTTTAGGCTTTGCACAATTTTAAAGCCCTTAGTTCCAATTAGGTGGTCAATAGGGGACCAAAAATGGTACAATACATTAGTACCATCCCAATGAGATATTGACTTACCAACCGACTTTAGTTGGTACAAGAATTTTGGGAAGGCAAAATCTGAACCTAATCTAAGTCAATTGGAAGGCCCATTTCATCTTCACCCTATCAAAGATGGGGTTCAAAAATTAGGTACTATTTAGGGAAGACATTAGGCACTAGTAAATCACCCAAATATTGGGATTTGACCTTAAGGCATTTTTAGTTCACTTTTAGTGTCTTAGATAAGTTATTGTTTAGTGCAATAATTACCTTTATACATCAAAACACAATTCAATTCAACAAACCAAGTCATCAATTTAAAAAGGGAGAAGGATCATGCATCACGATATAGGGTCTACACATGCATTATTATATATCTACACATAAACATCCATAATGGGGAGGGGATCATGTGACATGGCATATGGCTTTATCATCCATGCACATAAAATGTAATAATGCATAATCACATAATCCATATGGAAAAGTGATTAAGACTAAGTTCATGGTCCAATCCCAAGTAACCACCTGCACCTAAAAAGAAGAAGCAAGTTAGATGGATCAAACTAAAAATAAACAAGTAAAGAGAAGACAAAGTGAGTAATGAAAAGCAAACAAGGTATATACTGGCCACCGTACCATAACTCCATAGTCAAAGTACCTACCATGTGACTAAGTCCACAGTCATTAAATTTTCACCATCACAACCAAGATGTATAGCTTGCAACACATATGTACATATCCATGAATTATGGATAAAAAAAAAGGGAATGAACACACACACACACATAATGTTAAGCATTTGGAGGGTATTAGATAGCTTTAAGGCAAATATTAACCTAAATGAGGTCCAGAGGTTATTAAACCCTCTTTTATCTTGTTCATAATGAGCTGGAACATTTAGGGCATAACTTAACACGAAAGAAGTTAGAATGCCCACATCAAACTAAGAAATAAAAGAATAAAAAATACTAATCACATAACTAAAACATGAATTCTAAGCTCACAAAGTCTTTCAAGGTTAAGGGGACCTCAAGTTCCTTACTTGATCGTTGTCTCTTAGTGTCTAGAATATGACCAAAACATGATCTCAACATAAAGGAAAAGAAATAAAATAAAACCATTTAAATAGAAATGCAATAAAAATCATTTAAGGAATAAATAAGACTCCAATTTTAGGGTAAATAGGGGTCCTAAGTCATTGGACCTCGCCCTATTCTGTCATTAGAGTCACTAAATATACTAAAAGGTACCCCAAAAGCAAGAAATATGAAAAAAAGTGGAAGAAGGGCTTTTTGTTGTGTTAGAGGGAACCTGAGATGTACAACCATAAAAAAGGATTACATACCCTATGAAGAGGGTTGTACAACCTTTATTTTCTAGGTTGTAAAAATAACAAATAAGAAAGAAAGAGAGAAAAGAGAAAGGGGAAATGAGATTCTTAGCATGTCTTAGTGATATCCTTGCCCTCATAATCATAACAATAAATCAAATATCCTCTCAAAAATGCAATAGAAATGCAAAAATGTAAAGATAAAGGCCTAATTCTACCTAGGACAAAATGAGGTTGGGTTAGTGTTTAGGTTTTTCTATGTTTGTGGTGTTTAAAGGGTAATTTCTGCAAAGTGACTTTAGGGTTGTCTAAGCCTCCTCTCCCTTTTCAAATGAAGGGGTATTTATAGGTGCGAAATGACTACACAGTGCCACAAATAGGCTTAGATGCATTATGGATGTATCCAATCACAAAGAAGAGGGTGAATCTTGTAGAATTAAGGTTTTGCATGCAGATTATAAAGTCAATAGTGGTTGTACATCCTTGTGTCAAGGTTATACAACCTTAGGGTTAAAGGGGGGGACTAGTTCTAAAAGTTTTTATGAGTTACGATTTTAGAAAGGCTATACAGCCTTGGTGTAGGCTGTACAACCTTGTATTAAAGGTTATACAACTCTGTTTGGTGGGCAGTATAACGCACCGAACTTGTCTAGTAGCCCTAAACTAAGCGTAGACTAGATCTTTAAGCTTGGTTTTTTTGCTTTATCTTTGGTTGTTCTAAGGATTCTAAGGCCTTTCATATCTTCCTTTGACAATTCCTTTTGCATTTTGGGGAATGAATTCAATGACTTTTATCATTAGGCTTTCATCTTAAGACCCAAAATCTGATGCTTACAATTTGCCTCTTGCTTTATAAAGCTTGGAAAGCAACATTTGGTAAATGATGTGGGACAAGATATAACAAAGTAATGCATAAAATGCAAACAATAAGGATACCTAAGGATACAATTCCCATTATAGCTCCTCGTGCAAGTGTTAAGGTTCTTAGTAGCACTTTAGTAAGAACCAAACTTCCTAGTAGCCTTCTAGCAAGTTTCAAGGTTGATCATCTTCTTGCAGCAGCCCTCGAGCAAGTACTAGGGTTCCTTTTTAGCAAGCCTTAAACAGATACTAAGCTCTTTATTAGCCTTCTAACAAGTACCAAGGTTTATCATCTTTTTTTAGCAACCTTCGAGCTATGTTGGGGTTCCTTCTTAGCAACCCTCGAGCTGATACTAAGCTTCCTCATAACCTTTTAGCAATTACCAAGATTGATCATCTTCTTTTAACAACTTTCTAGTAAGTACTAAAATAGTTAGATTGATCATCTTCTTTCAATAGCTTTCTAGTAAGTACTGAAATAGTTAGATTGATCATCTTCTTTCAACAGCTTTCTAGTAAGTACTAAAATAGTTTTGGCAGCCTTATAGCAGGTATCAAATGTTTTGACAACTTTTCATGGATGCTTTAGGCTCTCTATCTAATGATTATGGTTCAGGGATTCCCTCTGAGAGGTTTTTATGTCATTTGGGCGCTTTTAGCATTGTAAGAAATTGAATCCATATCTTTGCAGCGTTTTGGCCATTTCAGGGTCTATTTTTTTTCTTGGGGTGATGGGCATGAGCCCAAATGCTATAGGAGCTGCTTTCTTGGATTTTGCTATTTTTGGGAGAAAGCTTTTTTTTTTTCTTTTGGAAGTATTGATAAGACCTCAAAGGGGTGACATTGTCATTGAAACTCATTTTAGTGGCCTAATTTCAATCAAGAACTCAAGGATAATCCTTAGGTTACTGATAGTAGGGGTATTTTGGTCATTTAAGTGCTCTATGGGCATTTGATGAATTAAAAGTACTTTAGTAATTTTGATTGTAATTGAGCTTAAAGAGTGGTTAGGGGTATTCTAGTAATTTAACTGTAATTGGGCTTGAAAAAGAGCTAAGGGTATTCTGGTAATTAGACTGTAAGAAGAGCAAGGGGTATTCTAGCAATTAGACTTATAGGGTGTTTTAGTAATTAGGCCAAAAAAAGGAGTTAGGCCTGCCAAGCCCTGCTCGAGCTGGCTAGGCTCAATAAGGCTGTACAGCCCGAGGCCACTATAAAACCCTTGAAAGTGACCTATCCCCATTCACGTCATTCCTCCTACCTTTCTAAACTTTCTCTCTCTAAGTTTTAGGCTTAGCTTTTAGACAACCTTAGCTTTTCCTAACGAGCGACATGACTGAGTTTCCTGATGACAAAATGTATGATGACTAAGAGGAATTTCTCGATAAGGATCTCCTGACTCTTGATGCCTTCAAGCAACTGCGATCCTAGTGAGCAGGTGAGTTCACTAATTAATGCGATGACAAAAATGATTCTACCTAGCTACCCTCCAGCTGGCAACACACTGATGGTTTACAATTCGTACCATCATCTTACAGGAGTTACCTTAGTATCGGTAGGTGTCCTTGTTTTCTCCTTTTTTTATTTTACGTTTATTTTTTTGTGCACTTCATCATTATAAACTTTAGGCATTACTGTTGAATTACTTTTGGCCCGTGAACATTAGGTTAGCTTATAAAATATCCAAAAAGAATTTATAGAACACTCACCCCTTATATTCAGTGAAACTTATTTTTAGTCTACCAGCTTAGCTGATTGTCTCAATTTTCATGACTTAGGCATTACTCTTCGACCAATATAAAGAAATAATTGAAATTAACTTATGGAATAATTCATTAACAATAAGGGTACATACTTGAGCAAATAATAAATTATTTTTACAAATTTGTTTATCTTACAGTATTTTGTTCATATATATATATTGAGGATGAATCGTGGGGTTCACTCCCCTCCTATCTTTGAATTATGTATATGCATGTTTATCTTATGATATCCTTCTTTCCTCTTTACAGGGGATCATCTCCATCTAGAAAGGACGTAGCTCCAGTGGTCTTACTAGGGCGTTGGGTTATCATTGCACTCTCGAGTTTTGACTCATCTATAAGGGACTAGGATCTATACTTTTTTGTGGATTCTCCCCGATGAGATGTTGAGGATTGAATTGTCAATGGTGCACAGCTGGTGGAGCGATGGATGGACATGACCCATACTATCTATTTAGTTTTGGTTGGCGAGATATAGATCACCCCTAGAGACTTCACTTTCTTGATAGGGTTATGGTTCGTGGGCATTACCTTACCCACTAACTCCAGTGTACATCATCATGTTCTCTAACGAGATTATTTGAAGAGAATCCTCAACTTCATTCCCCTATCGAAGGGGAGTAGGACCATGACAAGGTCAAGTATTTGGATTGGCGCTTCTATTATTGCCAATGACAATCCTAATGATGTAGTTGACCAGTACACACGTTGCTACTTATTATACTCCTTGTCATGTTCTCCAATGCTTTTAGTGTGGTAGAGCTATGTTTAGTGCTAGTGTTGGAGGACTTCGGGTTGTTGCACCACTTTGATTAGGGGCCTACGACATTAGAGTATCCCTACTAGTATGTAAATCGATGCTTCTAAGGCTAAGGCTACATGTGCAATGCCTTGAAGGTCTTGACTGTGAGTATTATTGATCTCCTTTGTCTTTTTATTCCTTAGCTTTGATTCATCATTTTGGATCTCATGTCATTGCTTATTAACAGGCATGGACCGTCAAGTTAGGCCTATCGCAAGGGTTGGATCTTAAGGACAACTTGGTGGGCAACTATCGTCACTTTGCACTGTGGAGTGTAGTGAGCTATGATGAGTCTCCCTTTGACTACTAGGCACACTTGCTTGAACACACTCATTTTAGACTAGGTATTTCTCATGCATTAACATCATTATATTAGTTATGATCACATATCATATTACTAGGTAATATACTTACAGTGGTTTGATGTTTATGCCTTAGCTGCAACTCGATTAGAGAGGCCCCACAGCGACATGGACACTGGAGGTGGTAGAGGGTAAGGTCATCTTGGATTGTTGTTGATTGATGGTAGGTTTTTTCATATAGGATTAGTACCTGGGGGAGTGTATATTATGTTAGCATGAGGGCCTAGATGAGTGGCATGTCCTATAACATCCACCTACGAGCTTATTTTGAGCGAGGGAACTAGTAGGTGTAGATCTCACCACAACTTTGTGATATATGGCAGAGGAAGAGCTATCTTTTGTGTGTGTTCCCTTATGAGGAGTCTTGGATAGTCAGTGCACTTATGAGGAGCCTCCCTTTTTCTAATGCGGCTATTCATTCATTCATTCCCCTACTACACACTCGATAAGGGGGTCGCCCAATAACACACCAGCCGGGGCACGATTGCTCAAGTGATAAAGAGGCTTGTTGCATCTGCTTTTGGGTATGGCTTTACTTTCGTTTAAGGTCATAAGCGAGCCTGTAGATCTACTTCATGAGGAGTAGAGCCTGTGGTGGTAAGCAACTTATCCTTCATGTCAGAGAGCCTGGTAGAGTCTTGCATGGTTTCGCTAATTGGGTTAATGATGTCCTTACAGATCACCTAGTTTGTCTATGCCTTCAAGCTAGCCGAGACCACTCATGTAAGTACTTTATATCTTTGCATTTATTATGCCATAGTTAGATTGTTAATTGTACTTCTAATGGCATTTTCCTTTTTATAGATCCCTCATGTCTAAGCAAAGGCCATGGTAGACCTGATCGTTGCACTAAGGAGGACCATAATGCAACAAACACACACTATGCAAGTTAGTAAAATATAAGAAAAATAATGTATATATGCATGTTTATGGTTTATGTTTTGTATTCTTTTATGCTCTAAAAAATTCTAACCTTCGTGTTTTGTGTAAAAGACAATTTGGCGTAAGAACTGCATGTTTTGAAAGATGAATTAGCGTGTAGCATAGGCAGAGATAGGGATTAAGCATTTAGCCCATGTAGCCAAAAAGTATGGATACGTAGACATAAATGGTGAGGTTGAGGATTCTAAAGCGTAGGAGCAGAGGCAACAGAGCCCTCTGAAACCCCATCCTTTTAGTTATTTTGGACATTTTTTCATTCACCCTTTCCTTTCAATGTTGTACATTTGGTATTTATTAGTGTAGTTGTACAATTTCTTTAGCGATTTGAAAACTTTCTCTTTTAGATGCTTACTTAGGATATGTTAAGGCAAACTGAGGTGACATCGTCTCAGTTTTGATCAAATTTTAATATGGATATTCTTTTATCTGTCAATATAGAAATATAATTTTCTTTTCTCCTAATTATGCATCTCAAAACACACATTATTGTCTTTTTTACATATATGCTTTACAGAACAAGTGCCTAAGTTATTGCTAATCCAAAAATTAAAGGGAGGCTATCCAATCTATTTTCATTAACTGAGGGTTGTATAGCCTTAACATGGAGGGATGTATAACCTACTATGTATGGGTCTTTCTACTCTTTGCTACCTCTCTAATGTTCAACTTGACTTTCAATTTTTGCGGGCAGCTTATGACTTGTGGCACTCCGTTACCTATACCTTCCACTTTAGAGATGTAGAAATCTATCCTCTACTAGAGAAATTCAGTGCCATTCTTAATTGTCACATCACAATTTTAGACTAAGTTACACTGTCTCAATTGGACTACCCAAATGTCAAGAGGATCATGGAGCTGTTTGACCTACGGTGCGAGGAGGAACCCAGGTACACATTAGGTGAGGAGAAGATTCTCATGACCCTTTTTATGACTCTTTTCTCCTCTAAGGGCCATGCTAAAGTAACTCAGGCTTACACTTTAGCAGCCATTCTAATGGCAAGTACCTGTTGAGGAGGAAAAATAAGGAGATTGATTTATAGATCCTATCAGGAGATTGATTTATAGATCCTATCTTTGTTGAAGGGAATAGAGTCAGGGAGGACTTTTATACATACGATCTTAAGTTAGACCATTATTGGGCTTGACAGGGTGGCTTTGGGTGTAAGCAATTCTTTTACAGGGAGACCATTGTTACTTCAAGTATAAATTATTCTTGCAACCATTTTCTTTCTTTTTTTTTTACTTTTTATTGCCCTAACTTTTGCATGGAGTGCCCTTACAAGTTTTCAATCTAGTGAACCACTCAATTTTACTTAGATCACTCTTTTGGGTTTTCAACCTAACAAACATATTTATTTATCTCTTCTCTTTTCTCTTTTCTTTCTTTTTCTTTTTAGATATGGCTGCAAGAGAGATTGAGACTTTTTTGCTACCTCGACCAAGGACTTAAGACATTGCTATCTGCAACAACACTCAAACTGCCACCTGATTAGGCCAGCCACCACTAGGAGCAAGTAGGTTGAATGGATGTCCCGCATTACTAATATCGACATCCGTTAGAGTTATCCCTGGTGGAACCTATTGCACATTACCCTAAGGACTTACTAGGATTGTGTCATTCTTTCTGCCTTGGCTTTAGGCATATTCTATAATCTAGCTCGTGTATGTTGCAATTCAGAACTCCCCAGTTCGAGGTATAGTTCCTCTCTTTATTCATTGAAGGCCCTTTGACCTAACATTTCTTAGATAGAGTCAAGACCATTTAGACTAGTCACTATATCTATGACTTCTATGTTAGTCGAGATGCTTAGCTCGATGATGATACAAACTACATGGCATGGTTACATGACTTTTAGATATTAGGCTTAACATTGGCTGATGGCAAACAATGATGATTCATGAGAGAAAAATTGTCTTATATTTAATTCTAGTTCAAGGTTATGTATGACTGAATTCACTTTAATTATGCAAACACATTTATGTTAGATATTATCCTTAACACAAACCATTTACACTTTGCACATTACACATTAATTGAATGCATGACTTCTGCTTTTAACAGTAACACACTAGATTATCTAATTATCTTATTCAATGTCTTTATCTTGTTGACTTTCCACTCATACATCTTGCCTTATTTGTCGTTACCTAGTTGTCTTATCGATGGTCCCTTAATGGTCAGTTGCACTCTCTCGACTTTTGCTATTTTATCTCTTTTTTTCTTTTTTTCATTATTTTATGCCCTAATTTTTGCCTAAGCTGCCCTCTCAGGTTTTTGACTTAGTGGGTTATTTTCACTTTTCTCATATCTCACATAAAATACATTTTTATCCTATCTAGATTTATTGGTTTAGTGAATTCATTTCCATCCATATTTACTAATTTCACAGTGCCGCTTAAGTATATTTGTTTGATTACATAGGGGCCTTCCCAATTTTGCTTGAACTTTCACCGAGGATCCTAAGTCTATGGTCAAATTGCCTTCAACACTAGATCATTGATTCTTGCATGCTTAGTTTGACCTTCTTATTGAAGGCATGGACCATTCAGGCTTGATACAACTAGATCTGGTATAAGGCCTTCAATCTCCACTCGTCCAATAGGGCTAACTATTCGAACCTGCTTCTAAACCATTAATGCTTAAGGATGTCAGACTTCAGCAGCACTCGTAAGTGATTTTACCTCTAATTCAGTTGGCAGCACTGCCTCTGCCCCATACACAAGAGAGTACAATGTCATCCTAATTGATATTCTTATTGTAGTTCTATATCCCCATAAGGCACGTGGTAACTTCTTAGATAAATTCTTGTATGTTTTAACCATCTTAGCAAAGATATTTTTAACATTCTTATTTGTCGCTGTTATTGTTCTATTAGCTTGCGATATATAAGGTAATGATTTATGGTGGATCACACTATATTTTCTCAACATGTCATTGACTTCTACCTGAAAATGAACATTATTATCTATGAAAATATGGTGCGACATGCCATGGTGGAAAATTTGGTTCTTCTAAATGAATTGTAACATTTGTTTTGCCCCCAACTTACCAAAGGCTTCAACCTCTACCCATTTCGAAAAGTAATCCACTACCAACACAATAGACCTATGTCCCTTTGTAGATATTGGACTGATTTCCTCGATCACATTGATGCCCCATGCTGCAATTGGGCAAGATGAGGTTAAATTATGTAGCTTCAAACCTTTTTGTTTTGCCCCCATCAAATGATTGGGGCTACCATGAATTTGACATCATGGCAACTTTGAACCTTTTGAATACAATCATGCTCCATTGCAGTCCAGTAATATCCCAATCTTAATATTTTCTTTACCAACACTTTTCCATTCATATGGAGACTGTAAACTCCCGTGTGCACCTCCTTTATAACTTTATAGGCCTCTTCCTCAACCAAACATCACATATGAACTCCATCAGGTATTCTTTTATACGCTACTCCATTATAAACCATAAACTATGAAGTCAAACTCCGGATTATGTTGTTATCCTTATTCTCGGCCCCTTTAAGGTACTCGTGGTCTTCCAAATATCTTTATATCTCAAAATACAAGGGGTAGTTTTCCATTGACAATTGCATTACTCCTACGTCTACATAACATGACATTCAAGATTTGAGTGTATTGAGTGGCTTTATAGGCATAATTTTAGGTCCATCCCAAACAAAGACCAGTGTGACCAAGGCCTCGACCATTGTGTTTTCTTCTCTTGGTAGATGATGAAATATGGCTCTCTAAAAATTTTACATTAACCTTTTCATATGTTCCAAGTATGGGGCCAAACATTCTTCTTTCAACTCTTGCTCGTCTGTTATCTATGAAATAACCAATAGTGAATCCTTAAACATTTTTGTTGCCTTAACCCTTATTTGCTTTAAGAGTTCAAGTCCCAACACACATGCTTCATACTTAACCATGTTATTAGTCACCTTATAGTCGAGCTTTTTAGCTATAGGAAAAAGTTCTCCTTCGAGTAAAATTGTAAATACCTATATGCTTGTCCCCTTCCTGTTTATAACTTCATCAAAGTATACTCTCTATCCATGCAGCTCAATTGCTCCTAACCCTCATCTGGGAATTGAGAAACCTCAAATTCTCCTTCTGTAATAGGTTACTAAGCCAAATACTCTGAAACTACTCGCCCTTTGATCACCTTCTTAGTTATATACTTAATATCAAATTCTATCAGTATGATCAACGAATTTGTTAATTTCCTAGCCAGAGAAGGAGCCTCATGTAAGTTCCTAATCAAAGCAAGCTTCAAAACCACCTCCATTAAATATGACTAAAAATAGTGCCTCAACTTCTTCATTGCCCATACCAGTGCTAGACAAGTCTTCTCCACCTGATTGTACTTCTCCTCATAAGATAGCAACTTCTTGCTGAGGTGATATATTGTGTGCTCACTTCCCACTTCACCTTTTTGAGCTAACATGGTACCTACAAAACTATCATCTACCATCACATACAAAGTTAGTGGTTTTTCGAGCCTAGATGGCTTCAATTCTGGTGGTTTAGTCGAATAATCTTTTATTTTGTTAAAGGCATTTTTGACATTGTTCATTCCATTCCATTGGTTGATCCTTCCCTAGTAACTTGAAAATGGGTTCACAAATAGGGGTCAATCTCACTATGAATCGGTTGATGTACTGTAAGTGGTCCAAAAAGCATTATACTTACTTTTTTATTTTAGGTGCAAGCATGTCTTGAATTATCTTTATCTTATTGAGATCTATTTCAATGCTTTTCTTACTGATTATATGTCTTAGTAACTTACTAGAGGTAGCTCTGAATACACATGTCTTCAAATTTAGCCTCAAATTACACTCATCGACTCTTTTTAAAAACATCTATAGAGCCTCAAAATACATTTCCTTTGTTTTTTACTTCACCATTATGTCATCCATGTACACCTCCACTTCTTTATGGATTAAGTCATGCAACAAGGTCGTCACCATTCATTGGCATGTCCCTCCCACATTCTTCAACCAAAAGACATCACCTTATAGCAATATGTCCCCTATTTTATGATGAATGTTATCTTTACCTTATTTGTGAAGGCCTTGAGAATTTGGTTATACGTAGAGAACCCATGCATGAAGGAATACATTACACACATTGTGGCATTGACAACCAATACGTCAATATGTGGCAAAGGGAAATCATCCTTCGAGAAAGGTTTATTCAGATCCTTATAATCAATACACATCCTTACTTTTCTGTCCTTTTTTGGTACCGATACTATATTGGCTAACCACTTTAGGTAGTCTACCACCTTTGAAAACATGACATTTAACTGCTTTGCTACTTCTTCCTTGATTAACTAGGCCCATTTGGTTCTAATCATTCACAGTTTTTGTTTCACTAGCCTCATGTATAGGTCGATCAAAATTTTGTGCTTCACAATTCGCATGTCAACCTCTAGCATATCTTCATATGTCTTGGCAAAAACCCCCTGACATTTCTTGAGTAACTACTCAAACTTCCTTTGCTCCTCAGGTGTGACATCACTAATAATGAGTAAGATTTTTGAATTTTCTTATGTGCTGAGATTAAATACAGTGTTATGCATAAAAATTATTGTCAAATATGCTCATGAAATGATACATGCCATTTACACTACCATCAAGAAATACATCACACAAGTAAGAAAACCCATCATTCATTACCTTAAACATAAAAGGAAATACATCATTGTCATCAAAATAAACTAGAAACAAAAACATTAGTAGTGGTAAGAAAGTTTTCTTCATCTAGTTGATTGTTGGAGTCTTTTTGCCTTTGCTTTTTCCTCTTCTACATAATTTGTTTCATAAATTAAATATGCGAGATCAACATTTTGCATAAGATCTATCTCTCCCTCTTTCTCTATACCAGTGATAGCCTTGACAACTTTCTCAAAACTTTGCTTCATTTGATTGTCCCCTAGCTCAATCTTTAGAAAGTCTTCCCAAAGTATTACACCATCTGCCTCAGTAGACTTAGTTTCAACTACAAAGTTCTTCATTTTCTCTCCACTTACTTCTTCAATGGAGTTCACAATCATGCTCTGAATATCCTCTAACTTTATCGCAATGTAAATAGCTTCAAAGAACTTGTATGGCCTAGTGTACTCCCATTCTGGTTCCACGAAGGGTGTGCTTTGCTTTGTCAAGTCGGATCCCTTCCTTGCATGATCTTTCTAGTGACCCAAAAGTCATGTTCCAGCACATATTGCTCTTTCTGTTCATCAGTGATCTTTTTCTTATCCTTTCATGGCCATGTAGATTATGGACCATAAAGAACCATGAGCAAACATGATTCTTAATCATCTTCCCTACAATCTATTTTCCTTTCTTCTTTCTTTTCTTCCCATCCTTTTCTTTACATGAGTCTTGGTAATTTTGATATCCTAACTCGACAACATCTAACTAGAAGAAAATCTTCCCAACTTCATCTAGATCCTCGCTCAGTAGTTTTCCCTTTGCAGTCATCTATAACTCAAACTTCTTAGTAGCCTCCCTTTCTTTCATATAAAAATCTAATACTGGCTTGCGCAGGACCTTTACTCTTAGCTTTGATTCCTCACCACAATACCCTAGCCCTTTCTTTGTCGTCTGAATAGGGATCTTTATAAATTTTGGTATACTAGTAGAATTCTTCCTTAACTCCTATCTTGGAAGAAAGTTCATATTCTTCATAATACCTATCATCTTTGGATCAACCCATTTATTTGTGACTCTGACAACCTGAAATCCTTAGAGATACAGAATAGCCATGCTCAAAGCTGACACAATTTCACCCATCTTGGAACAAATGGTGATGATCTCGCCTTTAGAAGGAATCTTACCTTTCTAGTGAACAGAGGAAGGCACAACATCCAACGGATGATACCATGGTCTTCTTAGGAATAACGATAATGTGATTGGAATATCAAAGATTATGAACTCCACTATGGTCTCGACTACTATTGTTTTTATAATGGTATTGAAAATACCTATAGCTAGCCTTCTACTATTAGCATATACCTGAATGACACTATCATAAGCCTCTAAATCCTTCTTCGACAAACCAAATTTGTGCAATAACATAGCTAGGCAAATGTTAATCCTAGATCCATCATCGACCATCACACATGGCATGCATCTCCCCTTTACCTGAGCACAGATGAATAGGGCCAAGTTATGATCCCTTCCCTCGGGTAGTAGATCCTCATCTAAAAAAATGATTTTACCTTTATAAGTCACTAATGCAATAACATCCTTCAGAGTACCTTCATTGGAAATGATTAAACCTGATAAAGCTTATACCATAGCTTTTTTATGTTCCTGAGAGGTGATAAGCAACACCCATATGTTGATCTGTGCTAGCATCTTCTTAAGTTGTTTCATAATAGGATTGTTGTCTTCTTTTTCCTTCACAGTAGGTTCATCTGTCTTCTTCTTAACCCTTATTTCCTTAGGAACTTCTTTGTTAGGATAGTACTTCCCACTATGTGTCATATGGCTTACCCTCTTACCCTCATTCTCTTCATCACACTCATCTTATAGCTAGATCATTCCCTTCATTTGCATAACTTTAGTCTCCTCATTTGAACTTTTCTAGGGATTAATACTATAAACAACTAAAGCCTCCCACTACCTCTTCAATAGTAGCAACAATAACTTCCTCAAGAATTTCAAAATCTATCATAAATGTTCCTTGATTGAAAGAAGGAACATTACTACAGTTTGGGAGAGGGTTCGCTCGAATGCTAAGCCTTTCAAGGTTTGGTAAAACTATTATCTTATTATCATTAAGATCATAGATTTCATGCCTTAATCTATAGTAATCATCGGTATTGTGGCTAGTCCTTGATGACACAATAGGCATTATCGTCATACCCTCTGGGTAGTGGATTAGACAATAGTCTTGATTCTAAAGAGTTCAACACTCCGTTCTTTTACAACCTTTCAAATGTCTTAGACAAAGGCATCCTTAAATATGTAAACTATCTCGACACTCTCACTATGTTAAATTCAATCGTCTCATTCCCCTCAGTCTAAGGCTAAGACAAGGCACCTCTTCTTCCCCTATATTGTCTTTTAGTCTCAGATTCTAACTCTTAAGCTTGCAAACCCACCTCTCGGAGGTCTTCAAAGTTCTTAAGCAACAATCTTGTGATTCCTATGCCAATACCTATTGAAGCCCCTTTTATAATCATTCTAATGACCAGTGCTCTCTTTATAAGCCTTATGGTTACCTCTGAAGTTATTTTCTTCCATCTCCAAATGTAGTCATTGAAGCTTTCACTAGCCTTTTGCTTCAATGACTATAAATATTAAAGTGTGACCTTTATATCTAAATTATATGTATAGTGTTTCTCAAAAGCTTTGTCTAACTCCTTCTAGTCTTCCACAATAGTCCTTGCTTTATTAAAGTACTATGTTTTAACGGACCCTTCTAATGAAAATTGAAAAAGTTTCAACATAGTGTCCGTCGAGACCTCAGATACCTTCATAATTAACACATACAAATGGATATGGTTCTTCACATTTTAAGTTCCTATGAACTTAAGTAGCTTAAGCATGTAAAAATTAGCCAATAGTTTCTCAAGTTTGCGAGCAAGCAATTCCTTAATGTTCGTTCCCTTTTCTAAACCTTTAGCACCTAAGGCCTTTTATATTTTTTTTCCAATTGCTTGGTACAGTCATCAAATCAAGTGCTTTCCTTTTCACTTTTTGAGGGTTTGTCTAGAATAGCAACTGCCCTTCCTACCCCCTTAGCAAGCTTGCTTTCATGCTATTCCTTCATCCTAAATAGATCATCATCAATCAACATAGGTTGGGGCATTTTCATTAGTGCTTTTCTTTTGTCAGTCTAATTGGTAGAAGTCTCTCCTTTCTTTAGAATTTCATTTTGTTTACTAACTTAATAATCTTTTCTTCCATCTTATGGTTTAAATTGGCCATCAACTTCTTCATGATCTTTGGCATATGGTTGGCTCTATGATTGGGTCGAGTTTCTGGCTTAGACTTAGAGTCTTACTTTTCCTAGCAAGTCGGTTGCCCCTTCTCTTCCACGATGGTTTGGATGGAGCTATGATGGTTGTAAGACAAAGGTTATTAGTATGATGCATTAATATGTAATGAATGGATGTATGCATGTCATGCATAAATCAATTTGCACAAGATCCTTCTGACCTTACTTCTCCTACATATGAGGTATAGTGGTTCTTTCTTAGGTGGGGTCTCATTCTCATACCATTATGGGATAAATAATGTGTAGGGTCACCTCAAACTGAGGAGTTAGAGCCTCTAAAGAACATATACACAAAGATGCTAAAAAAATAACTTATTACATTATGTGAATAAATATGTATAGGTTGAAGAATAAAAACCCTTTAAATGGCTAAGGATGTACATAAAAAAGCATTTTATATGGTAGGAAAGGGCAAATACATAGGTATTTACACGTAGGGGATAATTATATCAAAGGAGTGGGGTTACATTCATGTTTACATTATGGATACCTAACCATGTTATTCAAGGAGTCCAACTCCTCTTTGAAAAATATAAATAAGTGGGATATCTTATTCCAATGCATTATTGGTTCCTACATGCACTTAGTAGTAGAAAGGGTTATTGACATTGATGACTCCCATAAGTATAGGGGTAGTTGTCATGATCCCCCATTTGATATACCTAAAGGTAGTAGGCTCATAAGCGATGAATCCTTTCTCAATCTCCTAAGATCGAATGAAGCTTAAGTCTCATGTTTAGAGAACCATCGATTTATTTAAGGGCAGTGAGTACTCATGGTGAAGTGTGGAGCCTATATGAATGCAAAAGGACTACTCAATAATAGGATTTAAAAATATTAAAGTGAACCAAAGATTAAACATGAAGTCAATTTTAGGTTCCCAACGGAGTCACCATTATGAGTACCTCGACTTTTGCTCATACTGGTGGAATCTTGCTTGTGACTCCATCCTTTATCGACCAATGGGATATCGAGAGGATGAGGGTCTCTAAGTTGGTAGTAACCCTAAGGTATGGCACGTGATTGGGCCATCAAGGGATCCTATTAGGCCTTGTGCAATTTCAAAGCCATTAGTTCCAAAATGGTGGTCATCATGGGACCAAACGTGGGACAATCCCAAAGAAATATGAAGTGGCCACTCAACTTTGGTCAAGCCAAAAATCCAAGAAAGGCAAAATCTAAACCCAATTTAAGTCAATTAAAAGGCCCATTTTGTCTTCCTCCCATCAAAGATTAGGTTCAAAAATTAGGTACAGTTTAGGAAAAAGATTAAGCACCCCTAAACTGCCCAGATATTAGGATCCAACCTTCGAGCATCTTTGGTTCACTTTTAGCATCTTAGTCATGTTATTGATCAGTCCAAATATCATTTTTAAGCATACATCATAACACAATTCAATTCAACAAACCAAGTCATCAACTCAAAAGGGGAGAGGGATCATTCATCATCGTATAGGGTCTATACATGTATTATCATCCATCTACATATATAAACATCCATAATAAGAAAGGGGTCATGTGATATGGCATAGGGTTTTCACATGCTTTATCATCCATCCACATAAAATGTAGCAATGCATAATCACATAATCCATATGGAAAAGTAGTTAAGACCAAGTTTATGGTCCAATCCAAGTAACCATCTACAGCCAAAAGAAGAATCAAGTTAACAATGGATCAAACTAAAAATAAATAAGTAACGAGAACACAAAGTGAGTAATGAAAAGCAAATAAGATATATGGTGGCCACCATACCATAGCCCTTTAGTCAAGGTACCTAACATGTGACTAAGCCCATGGCCATCACATTTTACCATCACAAACCAAGATATACAACTTACAATACACATGAATAAATGCATGAATTATGGATAAAAGAAATGGAATGAACACACACACATAATGTTATGCATTTAGAGGGCATTAGATAGCTTTGAGGTAAAGATTCACCTAAATGATGTCTTAGGTTTATTGAACCCTCCCTCATTTTGCCCTTAAAGAGCTGCAACATTTAGGGTAGAACCTAACATGGCTGAAGTTAGAATGCCCATGTCAAACTAAGAAATTAAAGAATCAAAAATACTAATCACATAACTAAAACATAAACTCCAACCTCAAGAAGGCTTTCAAGTTCAAGGGAACCTCGAGTTCCTCACTTGATCATTGCTTCTTAATGTATAGAATAGGACTAGAACATGATCTCAACACAAAGGGAAAAGAATAAAATTAAACCATTTAGATAGGAAGACAATAAAAATCATTAAAGGAACAAATACGACTCTAGTTTTAGGTTGAATAGCGATTCTAACTCATTAAATCTCACCCTAAGAGTCACCAAATATCCCAAAAGATACCCCCAAAAGCAAGAAATCCTAAAGAAAGAGGAAGAAGTTTTTTTTTAATGTGTTGTAAGGAACCTAGGCTATACAACCATAAAAAAGGATTGTACAACCTAAGAAGAAAGTTGTACATCCTATCAATAAGGTTTTATAACCCTTATTTTCTCGATCATGAAAATATAAAATGAGAAAGAAAGTGAGAGAAGAGAAAGGGAAAAAGAGATTTTAGGTGTCTTAGTGATATCCTTACCCTCAGAAGCATAATAATAAATCCAATATCCTCCTAAAATATGTTATGGAAATGCATAAATGTAAAGATAAAGGCCTTGTTCTACCTTAAAGAGAATGAGGTTGAGTAAGGGTTTAGGTTTTTTATGTTTGGGGGTATTTGAGCAGTAATTTATGCAGAGTGACTTTAGGGTTCTCTAAGATTCCTCTTCCTCTCTAAATAAGGGGGTATTTATAGGTGTGGGATGAGTACACAATGCCAAGAATAGGCTTAGATGCATTATGGACACATCCAATCATAGAGAATAGGGTGAATCTTCTAGAATTAGGGTTTGCATATGGGCTATGCAACCAATATTGGGCTATACATCCCTATGTCAAGGTTGTACACCCTTAGGGTTAAAGGGTTGACCAATTTCAAAAGTTTTTATGAGTTAGAGTTTTAGAAAGGCTATATAGCCTTGGTGTAGGTTGTACAACCTTGTATTAAGGGATACAACCTTGTTTAGTGGGTAGAATAGCCAAACAAACTTAGCTTGCAACCTAAAACTAGGCTTAGATTAGGCCTTTGTGATTGGTTTTTGGGCTTGGTCTTTGGTTGTTCCAAGGTTTATAGGGTATTTCATCTCTTTCTTTGACAATTCCCTTTGCATTTTGGGGAATGAATTCAGTGACTTTCATCATTGGGCTTGCATCTGAAGACCCAAAATATGATGCTTACAATATGTCTTTTGGTTGGACAACTTTTGAATTGTAGATTTTATTTTAGAGATCCTTATAGTGTCCCTAAGGGCTAAATTCTAGCATTTCAGTGATAATTTGGTAATTTGATAGATAATTTGGATGTAAGAATTACTTTTCTGAGCTTTAGTAGTGTTGAGAGGCTACTTGGTCATTTTTACCATTAGCTTTCTTTTTCTTAGCTTTTCTTTTCTAAACTTTAGTGGTTTGTATAGACATATGGCTTGTCTGTACAACCAACTTGATGGACACCCATATGTAAAATGGTGCAATAGTGAAATTGTCCAATGCAGTAGAGCATTAGTTGTTTATATAGACAAGGCCTATTTATACAGACTTCCCCTCCTACATAAGGGCTGTAGCTAGCCCTAAAGGTGATTTATGCTTTTTTTCTCCTTCTCTCTTCCTTCTCTCACTAGCATTCTCTCTAGATTTAGCTTTTAGGGTTTCCTTTTCTCTTGGAGTTTTTGCAATGGCCAAGAAGCCAACTTCCTTAAGGACGTGGTTGTTGTCTACGATTCACCAGGGCAATTGAAGGCTCCTTAGGGTTTTCCATCAGCTTTCCTTTGACACAAATCACATCGAAGATTGTGCCAAAGGCTTCAAATTATGTGATGATGCTCTGACGATCTATGACCTATATTACCATTTGATCGGGCGAGTTTATGGCATAGTAGATCCTTTTTCCCTATTTTCTTTGAATTTATGAATTGGTTATTCCTAAATGAGTCATGAAAGGTATAACAAACATATCCTATGTCTCTTTTTTATTTTTTTTTGCTTCGAACACTTTATATTGCAGGTACTATCTCAAAATTGGCCTTTTAAAATTTTGGCCTTTTTTTGCTTTACACTAGGTCAATCAATTAATTTGTCACTTTGATTTGCGTTAGAGAAATTTGTGACTTCAAATAATTTATTATTATTTTGTGAATGATTTTATTTATTGTTCTATGAATTCTCTTCTGAGTTTAAACTGAATCGCATTGACTTTGTGAACCATGTGTGCACAGTCGCTAAAACAAATTTAGAATTTTGTTGAAATTTTTTGAGAAAATTAATTTTTATAATTTTTCTTGAAATTTCACAAATTACCCTTTGCCGTGCCCAATTTCAATTATTTTCTCTTTTCTAATTTTTTATTATTTAAAATAGTTGCATATGAAAAAACATAGAATATTATTATTGTTCATAAAATTGCATATTTTAGAAACCTAAGATTGTCAATCTGATTTTTGTTATTTTTTTGCACTTACTGGTTTGATCAGAATTATTCCTAGATTTACATGTCTACTTGTGAACTTTCTTATTTCTTTGATCCCTTCTTTTGTTGTTATCTTTATTTTGACCTTTCACTTTTATTATCTATTTTGATTTTTGCAGAAATTGGATTTTGCCTTTTGCTGCTTATAGGGTGACGTATCCTTTAGTGAGGGAGGTAGGTCTATTACCTCAGCTGAGGTTTGGTTTAGGGAGTTGTCGATCCTAGTTGTTGTTATTGGTTGTGAATCCAAGGCCATTTCTTATAATGAATATTTTTTTAATAATGTTGTGATTGCATTTTTATTAAGTATCTCTTTTGTTTACTACTAAATGACAAATTTCATGAATATTTAAATCCATCTAATGTCATCAAGTATATAACTTGATCGTAAAACATTTACATGTAAAGAATTATATTCTAAATTATCCCTATTCGGTCAGTAGTGTTGGAATAATAATGAACGAAGATTAGTATGTGTTTTGATTGATAACTATGTTTTACTGGTCACAGATATGTGATATTAAGTCACACACACACACACACACATATATATATAACATTGTATTGGACTGACCCACTATGAGAACAATATATGGAGAAACTGTCATAAGTGATTATCGCATAATAGTATTAACTTAATCATTTGACTTAAAAAATCGTTGTGCAGTCCAATATGATAAACTTCATATTTGAATACGGTCCAACATTATCTTTAACCGATTGATTATACAAACTAATATTAGACATGAAGTAAATCATATATAAGAATATGAGTGAATTAGAAAGAATTTATCCTTCATATATTTATGAGAAACATATCTCTAGGCCCTTTGATAAGTTAAACTGAAGAGATTGCATTACCATACAAAAACGAATTGATAAAGGTTATCAATATTATTTTACATAAGTCTTTTTAGAGATCAAAAAATAATTGAACTATATAAGGATGACATGAACCATGATTTCTATTCAAATGAGATATAATGTTACAAAAGAATTATAATATTATTTGTAAAATAGGTTAGGTTAGATTATTGACCTTCACATAATTTGGACAGTCGTAATATCTCGCTATAGGTCATTTATAACTTATGGGTCAGAAAAAGTTTTGGCCCCACTACCAATACTTTATGAACTTATAGGGTTGCACTGGGTTTTATCACTCTCTATTTATAATTAAGATAATTAGAGATATTTTCTAAATTGTTTAAATATCTATTTCATTTTAAAAGTTAATATGGAATAGAATATTATCTTATTTGTATTTTCTAAGATACAAAGTTTACATAAATATCTTAATGGTTGAGATATATATATATATATATATATACACGTACGCACGTACGTATGTATGTTTAGGGCTTTCTGAAGGTGTGTGAACATTCACGTTGCTTTTATAAAAAAATGTTTTATAGAAAGAAACACTAATGCTAGCACACTACTCACTTTGGAGAGTACCTATTCACGTGGATACTTGCAGAAAATGTTCATCAATTTGGTAGCATTTGAATCTAACAATCTACACTCCAAGCTTGATTGAATGTTACTAGTGTAAACCCCCTATCTACCTTCCAATGGTCTTGCATCTCTTATCTAAATTGCTAAGGTGTTCACATCCTTCTTTTCGATTGAACCGAATCGCATAGATCCTTGGCGGGTTTCCATGTAGAAAAATGTTTGTTTTTTCTCTACGCTAATTGTACAAGACCCAATAGTTACTCGCTTAGAGAAGATAGGCCTCCTACTGTTTCTCTGGATGCTCTAAGATAAGACCTTATAGAGTGATTATGTGATGATGCAGGTGTTTACTCTTTGATCCATATGTTTGATATTTAATCAAATCAAGCAATGTGGTTCTAAATAAATCAATAAATTCAAGAGATCCACTTATTTTTCCCCTTTAAAATTAATCTTCAAACCACATTACAATTAATTGTAAGAGAATTATAATCAAAGTAATACAGTACACAAGAATGTGTATGGATATCATCCTATAAACATAAGGGCAATAAGCACTAGAATGTGATGATTCTAGTTTAATATAGAAACCAATTATTAAAAATGCAATCTAAACTACTAGTGTAATAAAAATAAATTAAATTAACAATTGTGTGTATAAAGACAAAAACAATTAAGAAAGAAAACCTTATGATAAAATAGTTAGGACAATTAACCTCACTAATAGAAAGTCATGAAATCATTAATCATTCAATGATATGTTGGATTAAGAGTTGCAACTATTGATTGTCTCTCTAGCTATTAAGTATCTCTCTCAAGATGTCACTTAACATGTAAGCATTCCTTTAGATCCATCTCTCAATGTGAACTA
Source organism: Omphalea diandra (assembly GCA_949677035.1). Classification (NCBI taxonomy): domain Eukaryota; kingdom Viridiplantae; phylum Streptophyta; class Magnoliopsida; order Malpighiales; family Euphorbiaceae; genus Omphalea; species Omphalea diandra. Next base: position 54,860 of record CATIWR010391366.1, read on the forward strand.
GAATGTGTTATTCATCAACTTAAGCAATCCATTAAGTGATAGCAATTGGTTAAGTGGGTATCTCTACTTGTCAATTAATTGAAAGGAAATTATTCTATGTATATTTCAATTTATTATCTCTCAATATTTAAATGAAACACAAGACATGTGTAATCTCTCAGTCAATTTATAATCTCCTAACCTACAATAAGTGTAAAAAGCTATAGCTTTTTCGTGTATGAGAGTTTTCTTAGATTTATAAGGTGTTTTGAGTTTTGACACTTTTAAATTATGTGGTGGGAGAGGTAATGGCTACTCTTTTTTCACTTTGGCTTGGATGGGATCCATTCTTAGTATCTCGAATGGAATAAAAAAGCAAGAATATAATAATAGATAGTTTCTCCTCTACTTATAAAGGATGTTCCCCTCCTAATTCTTATAGACTAAGTGATTCTAGAACACCTAGACGCTTCTACACACTCTTCTAACCAAATGATTACTAAACTTCATCATTATTACCATTTTGACAAGGCATTAAATAAGAACAATTTAGCAAACATTTATGACACATTTAAAAGCAAAACTTCAGGGCTAATAACATTGTAACACAAAATGCATGTTCAATATACAATGAAAAATTATTACCACCCTTATTTGTAATTCCCTTCAATTTGCTTGCTTTTAATGTCCTTCTCTTCCATCATCTCCATAGCAACCCAATAAAAGGATGATGAAATTTTATTCAATATTTTAATTAATACTAATTAATCAAAGAAAAACTTAACTAAATTGCAAGAAAACAAAAAGCTTGGGTATCTCCTAAGAACACTATTTTGAGGTCTTATAGCTTGACCCTCGTTCTTCTTTATTCGGGTGTGGTGGTGAAGTGAAGGACTTCATTATATGCTTTTTTGGCTTTATCCCATAGCAAGGCTTGAGATTTTGTCCATTCACTCTAAAAACTTCTCCTTTTTTATTTTTAATGTCATTAGCTTTGTGTGAAAAAATTTTCTTTATTAGAAAATGTCCCGACCACCTTGATTTTAAGTTTCTGAGTGATAACTTGAACCTAGAATTATAGAGCAATACCCTCTTGGAAATCACATCACACAATGTGCTTGTCATGCCCATATAGTTATAGTTCACCTTTTTCTTCTTTTTCCTTTCCTTTTTCATCATCAATTCCTTTTATTTTCCAATAACTCTCATCCATTATTAGTAATTTCTTGGCTTTATATACATCAAACTCTACTTGTTCATCCCCTACACTTAAGGTCAATTTTCCTAGCTTTGCAATCAATGAGAGTTCTTCCCATTAGTAAGAATGGTCTCCTTAAGATAGAGGGGATTTCATAATCTTCTTCAAAGTCTAGCACCATAAAATCTGCTGGAAAGATGAACTTATCCACCTTGATGAAAATGTCTTCAACAATTCCTAGAGGATACTCAACTGATCAATTCACTAGTTGCAAAGATATTATTTCTCATTGAGTTCACCTATTTTCAATTCATTAAAAGAGATAAAGGCATCAAGTTAATACTAGACCCAAGATGATAAAGTGCTTTATCAAATTCTAAGTTCACTAATTTCATAAGGTATAGTAAAACTCCACAAATCTTTGCCTTTTTGGGAAAGCTAGTTTTGTAATATGTCACTACATTCTTCTGTGAGTGTCACTACTTCATACTCCTTGAGCCACTTTTTGCTGAAAATCATGCCTTCAAGAAATTTGAAATAAGAAGCCATTTGAGCTAATGCTTCAAGAAATTGAATATTGATGTGATTTTTTTTTTTTTGAAAACTTTAAGGAACTTATAAAATCCTTGGTTATTTTCATATCCCTTTGGCTTTTCAACCTTTGAGGGAATGGAATGGGAGGCACATAAGGTTGAACCTCTGGTGATGGTTTAACTTCTTTCTCCTTTGCTCTATTTAATTCTTTCTCGGGCTCTTTTTGAGTTATGTCTTCTTTTTCTTACTCTTTAAACTCTCTAACTCTATTTTCTACCTCTCTTATGCTTTTCAATGTGATGGCTTTTACATTCTCCTTAGGATTAACTTCCAAATTGAAAGGTAAACTCTCCACTTGGCTACATGAGATAACATTTGCCAATTGCCCCATTTGTACCTCTAATGCATGAATAATGAAGAATGATATTTACTAATTTGATTAATTTTAGCATCTAACCTTTTTAAAGCTTCATCTTGTGCATTCATCCTCTTATTAGTCTTGATAACGAATCTCTTCAGCATGACCTCCAAACCTGATTTGTTTTATTATTAATATTATGTTTGAAAACCTAAAGGTGCTTATGGTCTCATGGTATTGTTCCCATTTTAAGAAAAATTTACATGTTTCATCTAACTAGAGTTCTAATAATTGGAATAAGGATTGTTGCCTTGTATGTTGTTGAAATTTCCCACAAAGTTCACTTGTTTAACGTTTAAAGAAGTGAATGGATTACTAACTCAATAATCTATAATCATATGACTACCTCCTCCATAAATCTCACATGTAGTCATTTGCATATTTGGAGAAGAAATAACATTGCAATTCATAGCATTGATTTACTTGGATAGGGCTACTATTTGAGCTTGCATAATGGTTAATTGATCAACCTCTATAACTCCTGCTACCTTTTTTAGCATAAGTCTTCCAATTAGACATTAATAAAATTGATATGTTGTATCTTTTATTTTTTTGCCATTAGAGCTCTACCTATAATAGCATCTAAAGTGCTCCTCAAATTCTCCATCCATTTGAGCAAAAGGAAAGATGTCATTCCTCAACTTTTTCATCTTCGCTGGAGGGAACTTATTCAAGAAAGTTTGTGGTAGTCGTTCCCATGTGGAAATCGAACCTAGAGTTGTAGAATGATACCATGACTTGGCTTTATCCCTAAGTAAAAAAGAAAAAAACCTTAATATGATAGCATCATCTGAAGCTCCATTTTGATTTAGAGTATCGTGAATTTTCAAGAATTTTATTCTATGAATGTGTGGGCCTTCATATGGTAAACCTCCCAATTGATTATTTTGCACCATTTGAATGATAGCTAGCTTAATCTCAATATTGTTAGCATTGACAGCTAGTCTAGTAACTATGAATTGGCATTCATTAAGCATTGGTACACCATAGTCCCTTATAGACATCTCATTCTCTTGATTATTTATCATTAGATTCCTCATATTATCTTTTTCCAATCTCTATCTCTTTATACCAGCTCTAAGAGTTCTTTCAATCTTATGATCAAAAAGTTTTAGATCTTGCTCTTCTAGGTCTAAACTCCTAACTCTTTCTTTTTGCTCAAATGGATGGAGAATCTCTTTAGAAGCACTTTGTCTAAAGGGATTAAGAATTGAATAAAAAAAGAAAATAAAAGTTCTAAATTATTGAATTAAACCTCCAATATTAAAGCACCATGTCCAAGACAATAGTGCTAATTTCTTTGATTTGTATATTTGATATGCAATCTAATTATTCAATATGGTTCTAAATCAATCAATAAATTCAAGCTATCCATTTATCATTCCCCTTTTCAATTATTCTTCAAACAACACTGCAATTAATCATAAGAGCATGGTAATCAAAGTAATACAATGCACAATAATGTGTGTGATTATTGCCCTACAAAGATAAGGACAATAAGTATCTGAAACATGATAATTTTATTTTTATTTAGAAATTGCATATAAAAAAGTGGGATCTAAACTACTAATGCAATAAAATAAACTAAATTAATAATTAAGTGCAAAAAGACAAAAGTAGTTGTGAAATCAAGTCTTATGATAAAAGAACTAAGACACTTGACCTCATTAATGGAAAGTCATGAAATCATTAATCATCTAATGACATATTGGATTAGGAGTTATAACTATCGATTGTCTCTCTAATTATTAATGTTCTCTCTCAAGATGTCACTTAATATGTAACCATTCCTCCATATCTCTCTCTCAATGTGAACTAGGAATGTGTTACTTCATTAACTCAAGCAATCCTTTAAGTAATAGTAATAGGTTAAGTATGTATCTCTACTAGTCAATTTACCTAAGGGAAATTATTCTAAGTATTTTTCAATTTATAATCTCTCGATCTATAACTTAAACATAAGACATGTAATTGATGATTAAGCAATCATAAGCATTAAGATAAAGAACCATTTACTTGTAAAAGAATAAAATCCCAATATAGTCATTTATATCATAAATCAATCAAGCAATATCCATGATTACATCAAGGTTCTATATCAAAGATCTAGTTAATGTACTAACAAAATAAGCCAAATCCAAAAGCAAAAACTTCATCTTAATAACGGACATAACAAAGAAGGGAAGAAAGATGAAATCTCCTAATTGCCTGGATAGAACTTCTTCACTTCTTCTTCCCTAATCTAATGAATCTTTGAACTCTTGCACTTGATCTCCATTTGAAATGTATTTTTTTTTTATTTTCTTCTCTTATAAACTCCTATTTTAGTGCCAAAAAGAACTCTTTTGAAAACCTTAGATGTTGGCTTTAAATGTTCCTTCAAAAGACCTAAAAAATAGGAAAGAAAGTAGGTTATAAAGCATCTAGGTTGCAGTTTATGAATCTCATCAACTAGGGGAAGTCGCAACCTATAACTTTGGTCACAATTGTGATAATGTTCATTCCATCTTCACGCATCTAAATTTCTAGTTTGTTCCCCAAAGTTGTCAGTTTTGCCTATTTTGGTTTTAATTTGTTGTTCATTAAAACACCTATAAAGCATTGAAATGTGAGAAATACCCTAAATTAAATGAAAAATTTTAATTTACACAAATTAACATCAAATCAAGCTCAAAATTCACCAAATATTTATGAACAAATTAAGCCTAACACTTGTTGAGCAGTGGATAGACACTACCTACACCTTTCACTTACCATAGATTAGGGACATGGCTATCACACTTAGGGATTTCACTTTCATGATCGGGATACGTTGCTCCAGGATCCCTATTTCTATAGACGTTGGCATGTATCACTCGATACTATAGAGGAACTACATTTGCCATCTTCTCAAGTGTATCCCTAATATGAAGGTGAACTTATCCTTTAAGCTCTCCAACTTAAAGGTGGAGGCCTCCATTGCTACTGATGATAGCCTTCAGGAGTTAGTGGATTAGGTGGCTCAGTGCTTCTTATTGTAAACTCTATCCAAGATACTATTTGTGAACCCTTTGAATATGGTCGAGATTTGCCAATTACTAACATTTGAGGACTTAGGGCTTATTCACTATTTCAATTAGGGGTTTATAAGACTAGTGTACTTATATAGATTCCTTAACTAGCATAGGCAAGTGCTATTGTATATAGGTAGTGCTTGGTGGGTGCTTATGGTAAGTAACTCTTTGAACTTCTTTACTTTACTCACTTAGTTACTACTTTAGTCATTATTCAACTGAATGGGTAGTGGAACTAGGGTTACTAGTGGGTGGCAACCCTCTACCAGACATGGACAACTACTACCTCAATTTGCGAGGCGATGTTCACACACCATTGAGAGTCATCAATAAAGATCAGGCATAACTGTTTGAATATTATGACCCTAGACCAGGTAAATCCATCCTTTAAAACAAAGTTAACCATCACATCCTTTATGTTATTTATTAACCTTGGTTATATACTTATAGTGGTAAAATCATGGTTATTTATTTTTTTTGTAGTTACACTTGGATCGAAGGGGGCCTACTGTATTGTAGCGGGTGAAGGTGGTTATGGTAAAGAAACTCTCTTATGAGCAACATTTACTAATAAGTCCCTTACTCTGTGAATGGTATCTTAGGGAGACGGTCCTCATATAGCGTGAAAGGCTAGATGCATGATCGGTTCCTCAGGGTTCTCCATAAAGGAAAAGTATGAGCAAGCCTTAAGGTTCATACCAGGGTAACTACTTGTGATGGGTGATATTAATTATTGAACCTGGATGTCTAATGCACTTCGTGGAATGATCCTAATTGCAGAGGTGACTATTTGGGCATTATCATAACATGAAGGGCATACGAGGATAGTTTTGTGTCACAGTGCTCATGGGACGATGGTCCACTCGAAGTGGTGACCTACAAAACATGCTCCTACTATTAGGGGCTACAAGTGGGTTCACACTTATGGAGTTAAAAGATTGGACCTAGTGGTGATGGACGAGCTTAACACTTTGTCAGGCAGTCTAGTTGAGTCTTGTGTGGCCTCATTGATCGGTTCTATGATGGCTCTAGAGATTACATGATCAATATGTGCCTTTGAGCCTACTGGCACCACCTATATGAATATTGCTCTCCATGTGCTTTTTTATACATTTTGTTTATTTTTTATCATTTGTTACTAAGATAATATTTCTTTTATAGATTTCCCATGTTCAGGTCAAGATGATGGTTGACTTAATTATTGACTAAAGAAGATCATGACCCAACAAACTTAGGAGGTCCAAGTTAGTAAAAAGAAACGTAAAATATGTTATACATGGTTATGATTATACTTGTATGTGTGCCTTGTGTCCCATCCATCCTAACCCTTGTGTCCTTTATAAGAGATGATCTAGCACCTAACCTAGGAGCTGCGAGAGATGCAATAATGGTTGGTAGAGATTGAGGCTCATATCAATAGGATGGCATCACTAGGACCCTCAAATTCAGAGGAGGATATCACTTTAGGGGGATTGAGAGAAGGATTGAGTTAGTCACCACTGCCTTAGGTTTTAGGATTTTTCTGTCCTTTCATTCTTTATACTTATTAAACATATTGGTAATGTGAGATGATTTTTGATACAATATGATCAATTTTTAGGTGATGTAAAGGCTCTTTTCTTTTTAGATGATTATTTAAATAGTTAAGACCTTTATGTGATACTCTGAGGTGACTTTGCTTTAATTTTATTAAACTTTGACATTTTTCTGGATGGCTGATTTTAGCTTTTCATTTGCTTTATAAATATGTGATTGCATTACTTTTATTATTTAAACATGTATAAGCTTTTAAGAATAGGCACGAAGCAATCCAAAGGCTCAAAATGCAAGGGAAGCTCTACTAAAACTTTACAAGAAAAGTGGGTTGTACATATTAGACAAGTTATTTGTATAAACTAGTAATTATCTATACAGACAACTTGTATAGTATGTACAATAATGCACTACTATACATAGCTGTCATGCACTATTCACCTTCCCTTCCATTTATAAATACCCCATCCTCACTTTTCATGCCCAAATCTTCCATTTTTTCCTTCTCAATATAGCTAAAGAACTTTTTTAAGGCTCTCTCATAACAGAGTCGGTCTAACTTGCCTTGGGGATGTTTTAAAGCCCTTCGTTATCTTTCATCTATCTAACTTAACTTTGATTTTCCTAAAGTTGCTTATGATTTATGGGAATCCATTAACCATTATTTTCACTTTAGAGACACTAAAATCTACCCTCTGTTAGATGAATTTGATGCTATTCTCAATTGTCAAATCATGGGTGTCGACCTGATTGCATTACCACATCTGTGTTATCCACATGTTCCAAAAATTATAGAGCTATTTGATATGTGGTACGATGAGGTGCCATTTACACCCTTAGTGAGGAGAAGATTCTCACTTCTCCTTTTCTTATCCTTTATCGTTCTAGAGGGCATGCCTAATCAACATAAATCTATACTATAACAGTCATCCTGATAGGAGGGTTCCTATTACGAAGAGATGATGGAGAGATAGATATGCAAATTTTGCCTCCCATTGAATACATTATACTCAGGAAGACACTAGTCCCTATGATTCCTGATGAGATCATTGTGGGCTTGGACAAGGTGTCACTTGGTATCAATAATTATTTTTCTAGAAGCCATTGTTACTTCATGTCTAATTCTTTCATTGTAGCCTTCTTTTTATCATTTTTATTTTATTTTCTATTTTTATTTTTCTACCCTAAATTTTACTTGGACTACCTTTATGGGTTTTTAATCTAATGGGTTGCTCATTTTTACCCAGATTGCCCTTTTGGATTTTCAGCCTAACAAGCTTCTTTGCTCACTTTTTTCTTTAGATATGGCTACAAGAGAAATTGAGTTTGTTGGTTGCTCTTACTATTGATGTGAGATTTTATTTCCCATAACATAATTTGAACTGTCGTATGTCAATACCTGCTACCATTGAAGCAGAGTGCACTTAGTGGTTATCATACCTTACCGATTCTGACATTGATTGGACCTATCCCTAGTGAAGTTTGACAAGTGTTATCTTGAGGACTTATAAAGATTGTGTGATTATTTGGGCTCAGTCATCCAACACAATTATTTGGGCTCAGTTATCCAACACTTTTTATGATCTAGCTAGAGTTCATTATCAGTTCAGATATGAAAAGGATTTAACTTCCATCCTTCATCGAGGAATATTTAACCCGGTGCTTTTTAGATAAAGTAGAGGCTACTTAGGCTAATTGCCACATCTACAACATCTTTTCAATAAGGGCCCTTACCTTTGATGATATTGACTTCAACACTTGGTTGAACAACAGTTAGTGGCATAGGATTCTTACTAAACATTCTTAATAATGAGTATAGGAAAAAAAACTTCATGTATAATGTTTCATAAAGATTACTTCATCATACGAATGTATTTCACTTTGACATCTTGGATGAATCATTATAATTTGCATATCATATATTAATTAGATACACAATTACTACTTCTAATGACGACATAGTATATCATCAAATTTCCTTATTCAATGCCTTGCTGACTTCATGCTCTTTATCCTTGTCTCTTTCATTATTGATTGTGATCTATCACCTTAAAATGGGCTTCTCTAGTGGTCATCTATACTCTCTTGACTTTTGGTTTATATTTTATGTTCTAATTTTTGCCTAAGCTACCCTTTCAAGTTTTTGACTCAACGAACACTTTTTCTTTCTTCTTTTTTTAATGCCCTAATTTTTGCGTATGCCTCCCTTTCAAGTTTTCAACTTAAAGTTCTCATCTTACTTTTCTCACATAGTTACACGAAGTACTCCTTCAAACTATCCAAGTTCATTAGTTTGGAGAACTCAATTTTGCCCATATTTGATAACTTTATAGCACTACTTGAATAGATATGTTTTAACATTTAGGGGCCTTCCTAATTTGATTTAAACTTTCCATAAGGATCCTGGGCTTATGGTCGAATTACTTTCAACACTAAATCACCCATTCTAATGGCACTCACCATGACCTTTTTGTTAAAAGTATGTGTTATCTTGGCTTAGTATCATTAGATATGATAAAGGATCTTCAACCTTTTCTCATCTAATAAGGGTAACCATTCAAATTGACCTCTTACCCACTTATACTTAAGAATTTCCATCTCAACCAACACCTATAGGGACTTTGTTGCTATTTCAATTGCTAGCACCATTGTTGAAATTTATGCTATGATTCGATATCCCCATAATGCGAAAGGCAATTTCTAAAAATAGTCATTGTAAGTTTCAACCATCATGGAAAGAATGTCCTTAATGTTCTTGTTTGATGCCTCAACTACTCCATTGGCTTGTAGTCTATAAGGTGATGACATAAGATAATTCACTTTGTACTTCTCTAAGATCATCTTAGCCTCTACCTAAATGTGCACCCTATTTTCTGTCATGATATAATGTGGCTCACCATAGTGGTAAATAAAATTCTTTTCTATAAAATGAGCCATCTATTTTGCCCCTAACATAATGAAGGACTCAGTTTTTACCCACTTTAAGAAGTAATCCACTACTATTATGATGTATTTATGCCCCTTATGGAGGATGACCTAATCTCCCCAATTACATCAATACCCTAGGCTATGAATGGACATGTCAAAGTTAAATTTTATAACTCCATTGGATGCAAATGATTAAGGCTGCCATGAACATAACGTTTGTGACAATTTCAGATAGTTTGAATGTATTCTTATTCCATAGTGGTCCAATAATAACCCATCCTCAAAATCTTCTTAGCCAAGACTTTCCCATTTGTGTAAGGACTACAAATCCCTACATGTATCTCCTTCATAATCTTACTCACTTCCTTCTCTGCCAGACATCTCAAGTGAACCCCAACTGACATTCACTCATATAGCACACCATCATAAACTATAAATTGTTATGCTAGTCTATGCACTATGTCTCTATCTCTTTTTCAACTCCCTTAGGATATTCTTTACTCTTTAAATATCTTTATACATTATATCACTATGGATGATTTTCTACTGACACTGGCATCACTCCTATATCTATATAACATTTCATCATGGACCTAAATGTGATCAACAACTTCATTGGCATCCTTTTTTGTCCCTTCCAAGTAGAAACTAAAGTAGTTAAGGCATGAACCATTGCATTCTCTTATTGAGGTAAATGGTGAAATATGACTCTAAAAATTTTGGGTCAATCTCTTCGAATATTCTAAATATGGCATAATATTTCCTGCTTTAACTATTACTTGTTAGTTTCCTAAGAGAAGAACAATAATGAATCTTCAAACACTTCAATTGTCCTCACTTCATATGTATTAGCGATTTCAGCCCAAGTACATATGCTTCATACTCAGCCATGTTATTAGTCACCTTGAAGTTGAGTTTCTTAGCCATGGGGAAATGCTCTCCTTTTGGTGATAGTAAAATTACATCCATTTTTGCTTCTTTCTTATTCATTGCTTCATCGAAGTACAACCTCCAAACCTGAGGCTCAATTACTCCTAGTCCTTCATTTGGAATTAGGAGAATTTAGGTTCTCTTTCTACTAGTAATTGTTAGCCCAAATACTCTATGACTACTTAACCCTTAATTACCTTAATAGTTATAAACTTAATATCAAACTTTATCACAAGTACTAGCCATTTTGTTATTTTTCTAGTTAAGGAAGGGGCCTTGTGCAAATACCTAACTGGATCAAGTTTTGAAACTAACTCAATAGAGTGTGATTGGAAATAGTGCCTCAACATCTTCGTAGTCCATACCAACACTAAGTAGGTCTTCTTTATATGTTATTTTTCTATATGATTATACTAAATGTGGCCAAAGAAATCCTAAACTTCCCTTTTTGTCTTCAGCGCAAGCATTTCTTGAATGGCCTTTACCTTGTCTAAATCCACTTAAAAACCCTTCTTGCTCACCACGTGCCCTAACAACTTACCAAATGTAACCCCAAATGTGTACTTCTTTCGATTTAGCCTTATATTATACAGGTTAACTCTCTTTAAGAACTTTTCTAAGGCTTTAAAGTGTCCTTCCCCTTTCTAAAACTTCACCATTATGTCATCTACATATACCTCTATTTTTTTATGGATCAAGTCATGAAACAAAGTGATAACCATTTACTAGTATATTGCTTATGCGTTCTTTAAACCAAATGGCATCACCCTGTCATAATATGTTCCCCACTTTATGATGAAGTTAGTCTTTATCTTATTTGATATGGCCATGAAGATCTAGTTATAACTTGAAAACCTACCAACGAAATAGTTCATCAGTCATGTCACAATTTTATCTACCAACACGTCAATGTGAGGCAAAGGGAAATCATCTTTGGAGTAACTGTTGTTTAAGTCTTTGTAATCCATACACATTCATACTCTTTCAACCTTCTTTGACACTGGCACTATATTGGCTAGCCACTTGGGATAATCAACTATGTTTAAAAACTCAGCTTTCAACTACTTTGCCACCTTTTCCTTAACTAATTGAACCCATTATGTTTCATTCTCTTGAGGTTCTATTTTATTATCCTTATATGCGAGTAAGTTAAAATCATGCACTTAGTTATCTATGAATCAACACTTGAGTATCCTCAAACATCTAAGCAAAAACTCTTTAATATTACCTAAGTAGTTGTTCTTCATCCCTCAAGTGTGCCATCACTAGTAATGAGTATGATTCTCAAATTTCTTATGTGTTAAAATTAAATATGCTCATTAAATTATGTATGTTATCTATACTATCATCAAGAATGACACCACACAATTAAGCAAACTTGTCATTCATTGCCTTACACTTTGAAATAAATACATCATTGTCTTCGAAATGACTAGAAACCAAAACATTAGAAATATTAAAAAAGGCAGCCTCTTCTAACATATTAGTAAGTGCCCTTCCAACATCGATATTCTTTTCTTTTTAACATTTTCTCATTAATGGTCTGCATAGTATCTACACCATTAACTTGTTTAAATCTCACTTCATCTTATTATCTCCCAATTCAACCTTCATGAAGCTTTCCTGGAGTGCCACCCTATGCAACTCAATTAGTTCAACTTTTGATGACTAACCTTATGCTATTCCACCATCATCCACATCCTCAATAAAGCTCATAATCATGTTCATAATGTCAGTCAAGCTCATCCTTATATGTGTCCCTTCAGTGAATTTGCATAACCCAGTGTATGCTCATTTTGGATTTATAAGAAGCACATCTTGATTCACCATTATAGATTTATTAGTTATAAGATCTTCGCCCATAGCCTAGAACTTTTGGTCCAACAAATATTATTGTGTTCCTCACCATATATCTTTCATTTATCATTCTACGGCCAAGAGGTTTGAAGGCCATATAAAATCTAGACTAGACTGATTCATGAGTACCCCTATCTCGGCAACCTATTGACCCTTTTTTTTTTCTTCTTCTTCTTCTCATATTCCTTATCAAATGAGCCTTGGTAATTTAGATAGCTTATTACTCAAACCTATATATAAAAGAATGCCTTATCAAGATTATCCATAGAATCCTCTTCCACATGTTTCCCATCATCCTTAATGGTTTCCTCCTCAACCTCCCCAACAATCCCTCATTCTCTCATAAAAAAATCAGACAAAGGCCCATGCAAAACTCTTATCTCTTACTTTCCTACCTTTCCACGATAACATAATCCTTATCTAGTCTGAGTAGAGATTTATGGGAATTTTGACACATTTGTAGAGTTCTTTTTAGTAGTTGTCCTATAATAAATTTCATACTCTTTATAATGCCCATCACCTTTGGATCAATCTATTTGTTTGTAACCCCAGCAACTTGAAAACCTTTAAGATACAAATCAACTATGATTAATGTCGATAAAATCTCTCTAATTTTCACACAAACTGTCACCATTTTACCTTTATAGAGGATCTTCTTTGGATCAAATTTCACACAGTGGGTTAGAACTAAACCAAGCAATAATTTCAAACTCACTTATTTTCTTCTCTTCTTTAAACTATTCTTTAAGCGTTACAAAATAACCATAAAAGGATGATGATCAAAGTAATATAATACATAAGTGTGTGTGAATATCATCCCATAGAGACACATGCCATAAGTATTGCAATATGAAGATTCTATTTTTATTTAGAAAATAAATGCTTGAGATAAGATCTAAACTTGCAATGTCATGGAAATAAACTAAACTAACAATTCAATGGCAAAAAGACAAAAGCAATTAAGAAAAAAAAAACCAAATAATAAAACACCTAAGACAATTTATCTCACTAATGGAAAAACATGAAATCATTAATCGTTCAATGATATACTGGATTAAGAATTGCAACTATCAATTGTCTCTCTAGTTATTAAGGCTCTTTGCCATTTAATATGGAACCATTTCTCTAGATTCATCTCTCAATTTGAACTCGTAATGCATTACTTCATCAACTCAAGCAATCCTTTAAATTATATAAAAAAAAAAAAAAGGTTAAGTGGGTATCTCTACTTGTCAATTAACCTAAGGGAAGTGATTCTAGGCATATTTCAATTTACAATATCTTAATCTATAAACAAAAACAAATCATGTAATTGGTGGCCAAGCAATCACAAGTATTAGGCTCATGAATTATTCACTTGTAAAAGAACAAAATCCCAACATAGTCATTGAAATCATAAATTAATCAATCATTATCCATGGCTATATCAAGGTCCTAGATCAAAAGATCTAACCTAACATACTAACAAAACAAGAAAAATTCAAAAGCAATAGCATTATCTTTAATAAGAAAAATAGGAATAAAGAAAAGGAAAGATGAAATCTCCTAGTTGTCTTGATAGACCTTCTCTTCTTCTCCTTCCTTGTTCTAATGATATGTTGAACTTTTGCCTTGATCTTGTATTAAAGTATATTTCTTCTTGTTTTTTTCTCTAAAAATGCCTCTTTTCACCCTTCTAACCTCTCTACAAAAAATTCTAAGTGTTGCCTTTATATATTCCTTCAAAAGACATAAAAAAAAAATAGTCTAAAAAGTAGATTTGACATGTCAGGTTATAGGTTGCTACTTAAGTCACAACCTGCCACTCTCATCAGGACTTAAGGAGCTGCAACCTATAACTTTAGTCATGGGTACGATAGAAGGTCCTCTCCTTGACATTTCTAAATATTTAGCTTGGTCCCTAAAGTTGCCAGGTTTGCATGTTTTGGTCTAATTATACTCCAAACTTGCTAAAATACCTATAAAGCATCCAAATGTGAGAAATAACATAAATTAACTCAAAATAACTTAATTTATATAGAGATTAACATTGAATCAAGCTCAAATCTTACTAAATATTTGTTGGCCCTAGGCACCAAGAAGGGGAGGGGGGAGGTTGAATTGGTGTATAAAAATTAAAATTGGAAAAAGAGAAGAGAAATGAGATGAGCGAAAACATAAGGTTTATAGTGGTTCGGGTATAATCGACCCTATGTCCACTCCCCAATTCTTAGAAATTAGGTATTCCACTATCTTTTAAAGGTGTTTTCAAGTTTAAACTAAACTTTTACACTTGTGTTTTGAAGGCTCACATAACAACCTATAAACTTGTGTTTTAACAGGCTCACATAAGAACCTCTCTTAGTGTTTTGACAAGCTCACACTATAACTTATTACAAATGGTGTTTATGCTCACACCCAACAATGACTTCAAGAATAGAAAAGAGTGAGTAGCAAAATTGCAAGAGATTGGATACAAAGTTATTAATTCTCTTACATTTACATATGTTTGGTGAGGCATTTATAGTGTTTACCCACCAAAGAAGTAACATCTCTATCCCTATTCATGGGCATTATCACATGAATATATTCATTGCACAAATGATATGAAATCACATATGAGCATATGCACTCTATCAAATGATATGAATCTCACATGAACATATGCACAGGATAAAAAATCATTTAGACATGTGAATTGTAAAAACACGACAATGACAATTGCACCATTGCATTTGGGATGCTTGAACATATATGCAGTGTTTGCATAGTTATATGAAAATTTATTTCATGTTGTGTGCTTATTATAGCATCATAAATAATGGTGTTTGAGAGCTCATCTAAAAGTATAAAGAGCATCTAGAAATCAGAGAATGGACGAAGGTGATGAAGGAATGAAGAAAAGGGACTAAAAGCAAAACTGTTTAACTTTCAACCAATAGGAACAAGCCACCAATCTTTTGTCCTATTAGAGTAAGAATACAAATTATAATTATCTGCCATTATGGG
>CATIWR010391420.1:0-28975 GCA_949677035.1 Omphalea diandra
ATATATATATATATATATATATATATATATATATATATATATATATATATATATATATATATATATATAACGTAAAAGTACAAAGAAAGTTAAACTAAAATAACTTAAGGTTTTTGAGGTATACATTAGAATTTGAAGAGATCTTTGTTTCTTTAAAAAATATATATATATAACCGTGGGAGTGTTCAATGGTTGTTATGAACGGCTGTTACACATGACTGTTAGCTAGATCAACCATGTGTTCTTCATTTAATGATGGGTTGTTGCTCGTAATGACCATTGGGTGAAGAACAATGGTCATTTGAAATGTAAAACGATCGTTGGGGGTATACAGAAACATAAGTTGCAAATTGTGAACAATAGAATGATCATTGAAAGATTTGTAATGGTCATTGGTCATGTTTTCCAAGGTAAAAACAAGTTCAACAAGAATTTTTCAAATGAGCAAACATTTTCAAAACTAAGCTGATATAGATTATTAATCAAACTCAATAATATAGTCATGAATTCAATTAATAAAAGGACATTTGATCAAGATAAGACAATTAAAATCTGTAGCTTATATAATCTAAAGACTTTGATTGAAATCAATTCATAAAATACTTCAACCATTAATCAATAAAGATTATGCATGAATTAACAAGGGTGAAAGCGAAGAACCTATTGATGTTAACTCAATGTTCCTCCATCAATCATTCCAAGTTCTCTTTTAATGAATTACATTCTTTCATCACAATGAGATTTTAGTAAAAATATCTACCAATTGATGGTTAGTATCAATAAATTCTAACATAATATCACTATTATTAACATGATCCCTTAGAAAGTGATGTCTTATATCTATATGCTTACTCCTAGAATGCTGAATATGGCACTTGTGTTATCATATTTGATGGCCACCTGATTTACAATAATCTTGTAGTCAAAAAAGTTTTTACTACATCTACAGGATTTGAGCACAACAAAGACCTACTGCCATATACTCAGCTTCAGTTGTAAACAAAGCAACTGAATTTTACATTTTGCTACTTTAAGACACTAAACATTCACCTAGTAATTAACATGTGCCTAAAGTGTTTTTTCTATCTAAGGTACACCCAGTAAAGAGAACATATGAAAATGCATTTAACTCAAATAAATAACTCTTAGGATACTAAAGTCCTAAGTTGAGAGTACCATTAAGGTATTTGAGTATGCATTTTATAGCATGCAAGTGAGACTCCTTGGGATTAGATTGATATCTTGCATATAAGCATACACTAAACATGATATAAGGCCTAGATGTTGTTAGATAAAGAATACTACTAATGATACCTTTATATAACTTTTTATCCACAACCTTACCATATTCATTTGTGCTTAATTTGATATTGGTGCTCATTGGAGTTTTACAAGGTTTGTTGTTCTCCATTCCTAATCTTTTGATTAGTTTTCTTGTGTATTTGGCTTGGTTGATGAAGATTCCCTCCTTTTCTTGTTTGATTTGCAATCCAAGAAGAACTTGAGTTCTTCCATCATACTCATCTCAAATTCACTTTTCATTACTTTCGAGAAATCTTCATACAACCAAACATTAGTGGCGCCAAAAATAATATCATCTACATTTATTTGCATAAGCAATAAGTCTTTATTCCTCTCTTTAGAGAAGACTGTTATGTCTACCAATCCTTTGGAAAATCCTTTCTTTATAAGAAAGTTACTCAACCTTTCATACCAAGCTCTTGAAGTTAGCTTAAAGCCATGTAAGATTTTAGTGATCTTGAACACATGGTTAGGAAAGCAATGACTTTCAAAATCAGGGGGTTGTTTAACATACACTTTTTCATCAATATAGCCATTGAGGAAAGCACTCTTGACATCTATTTGATATAATTTAAAATTCATATGAGAAGCATATGCAAGTAAAATCCTAATGGCATTCAACCTTGCCACAGGGGCAAAATTTTCATCCAAGTCAATTCCCTTTCTTGGTTATAGCCTTTGGCTACTAACCGAGCCTTATTTCTAACTATGGTTCCATGTTCATCAAGCTTATTCCTAAAGACCCATTTGGTTCAAATAATGGAATGTCTTTGAGGCCTAAGAACTAAGGTCCATACTTTGTTCCTTTCAAATTGATTGAGTTCATCTTATATAGCAAGAACTCAATGCTCATCTTTCATGGCCTCATCTATGGTCTTAGGCTCAATAAGGGAAACAAAAGCAAGATTGGTACATGCATTTATAAATGATGATCTAGTTGTTACCCGATTTAATGGATCACCAATAATGAGATCTCTTGGATGATCTTTCTTAAAGACCCAATCCTTTTCTAGCTAAATTTGCTTTTCATTTGGGTAGGAAGAGGTTGATCTGAATTTTCCTCACTTCTCATTTCTTATTGCTTGTCTACATTTTTTCCTTCTTTTCCAATATTCAGCTCACACTTTGGACCTACAAGATCATCAACATTTTCTTCTTTTCTTGAAGAAGTGGGATCAGATTCATTAAAAACAAAATGCATTGACTCCTTAATAATAAGATTTCTCTATACCCTTTACTGGTTGTAAAGTATCCAAGGAAAATTCCTTCATCAGATTTGGATTCAAATTTTCTAAGGTTGTTTTTAGTGTTTAGAATAAAACACTTACAGTCAAAGACTCTAAAATATGCAATTTTGGGTTTCCAATTGTTCTATAACTCATAGGGTGTTTTCTTCAACAAGGGCCTAACCAATACTCTATTTAACACATAACAAAAAGTGTTTACAACTTTAGCCCAAAAGTATTTAGGAAGATTATACTCATTTAATATGGTTCTAGCCATTTCTTAAATAGTTATATTCTTCCTTTCTATTACACCATTCTATTATGGTATTCTATGAGTGGAAAAGTTGTGTGAGATACCATACTTAGCATAAAAGCTATGAAATTTTGCATTTTCAAACTCTCCTTCATGGTCACTTCTAATATAAGAGATCTTCAAATCTTTTTGGTTTTGAATTCTCTTAACAAAGGTCTTAAAGGTATTAAAGTAAGAATCCTTGTAAGGAATGAACAACACCCAAGTATACCTAGAGTAATCATCTATAATGATAAATGTATAATGCATGCATCTCAAGCTAGACTCTAGTGGGTCCATTAAGTCCATGAAAGCAATTGCAAGGAACTAGATGAACTTACTGTGTTCTTGGCTTTGAATGAAGATTTTACTTATTTTCCTTTTTGAAATGCTTCATAAACTCCTTATTTTGCAAAGTTGATTTCAAGTAGTCCTTTATCCAAGTTTTTCCTTTTCAGCTTGTTGAGGAGTTGCATGCTTGCATGCCCTAGCCTTTTATGCCAGGTTTTACCTTCATCCACTATAGATACTAGACATTTAGCATCATTGTTAATAAGAGAAGTTAAATCAAACACATAAATGTTATGAATTCTCTTAATAATGAACAAGAATTTGTTGTCACTCATTTTTGGCATATAGCATGCTTGTGGTTCAAACATAACTTTGAGGCCTTTGTCACAGAGCTGACTTACACTCAACAAATTATGTTTGAGTCCATCAATAAGCAAAACTTTATCAAGAATGGTTGAGTCAACATTCATACCAACTTTACTATTCCAATGATTTTGGCTTTCCCATTGTTTCTAAATGATGCATTTCCAAGACCTTCAGATTCCTCTAGTTGCATGAAGAAATCTCTTTCTCTTATCATGTGCTTTGAACATTCAGTATCTAGATACCACTTTTGTTATCCAACTTGGGATTTTAAGCACATCTACAAAACAAAGAGGATTAAGTCTTAGGTACCCAAATTTTCTTCGGTCCTGAAGGTTTATTTCTAACCATCCGCTCATCATGCCTTCAAGTAAGACAATGATAGCAATGTGGCCATAAACACCATAATAGAAGCAGTCACCATTAAAATGCACTAGTGCCCTATTTCTAAATAAAGCATGCACAAGGTCTTTGTGAGTTCTGTAACTCCTCTAAGCTAATTATATGAGAGTGTTTTTCATATGAGGTGCTCTCATGTAAGGTGTAAGCCTATATGCATGAGTATGCCAATTTTTATGCCTTTGGGGACTTTGCCTCTTAGGCATGTAAGAGTAATACATGTAACATAATTAGCTTTAGAAGGAGCATGTCTCAATTATATGTGAATGGAATGAGACTTAGCCTTTGTGTCATTGGTCTTAGCATTTCCTCTTATGGGAACTTTAGGCATTCTCATAGGTTTAGGCATGCGAACTTCCTTATCCTTGACAAAGACTATCTTGGAAGTAAAATGAGGAGTAGAGGTAGAAGCATCATATCCTAATCCATGTTTTTATGGATGGCCTCCTTTGAACTTCAAGGATGGAGTATAATTTCTCCTTTCCTTTGGTAAATTTACTGAGATTATCCATGAGCTTAGAGTTCTCAACAGCTAATGACTCAACCTCCTTAGCTAAGGTCTCTTGACTCTTAGCACAATCCTTTAAGGATTTATTCTCTTTCTTAAGAAGGAAGGTGTTCAACTTGAGAGTCTCTACTTTCATGATTAGCTTAATGATAACAGAATATAGCTCATCCTTAGAATAAGGGTCAAGAGGATTTACCTCATTCTCACCATACCTGTCAGTATTATTGTTAGAAAAGTGCTCACTTAAGGACTCATATGATCTTTCCTCAATTTCCATAAGACATAAATTGGCTAGCTCTTTCCTGGTGTCCTCCTCATCAGGTTTGGAGTCATTTGTATCGTCTCAAGTAGCTTTGTACACTTTCTTGTCTTTCTTGGAGGTGTATTTCTTAGTAGGAACTTTGCTCTTCTTTACCTTGGGACAATCTGACTTGATGTGCCTTTTCTCATTGCATCCATAACAAATGAATTTACTCTTACTACTTTTCTTCTTGTATCTCATTATCCTTTT
Organism: Omphalea diandra; assembly: GCA_949677035.1. NCBI lineage: Eukaryota > Viridiplantae > Streptophyta > Magnoliopsida > Malpighiales > Euphorbiaceae > Omphalea > Omphalea diandra. The sequence continues at coordinate 4,893 of CATIWR010391420.1, forward strand.
ACTTTTTGAAATAAATCTTTTTACTTTGTTTGTTATGAGGGCAAGGTGCTCATCTTCATTATTGTTTTCATCATCACTAAAAGAAGATGTTAGTAAGCAAGAAGAAAAGGGAGATTCATAGTGTACCTTTTTGGTTTTTTGAGTCAAGTCTTTCTTTCTCACTCTAGAGCTTTTATATGTCTATTCAAGTGTGATTTCATGAGCCAGAAGCTTTCGCATAAGTTCATCCAAAGATAGGACTTCCAGTTTGTTTGCCTATTTTATAGTTGTCTTCTTATCTTCTCACTTGTCCTTGGGAAGAATTCGTAGGATCTTAGCAACCACATCTTCATTGGAGTAGGACTTTCCAAGAGTTTTGAGAGTGCCCATAATATCAATGAACCTATTGTACATCTCAGTTATGGTCTCACCAGGCTGGTAGACAAAAGTTTGATACATATAAGTATGCATTTGTATCTTTTTCTTTTTAACTTCGTTGGTGCCCTCATGCTGAGTCTACAAAATGACAGAGATTTCCTTTATCGATGTACACATTTGCAGCTTTGCATACTAAGATTTATGGATAACACAAAAAAGAATGCACATGGCTCATCTATTTTTGAGATTTGCCTTCTTTTCTTCTATTGTCCATTCACTCTTAGGCTTGGGAACAAGAACACCTCCAACTGATTTAGTTGGAACTTCTCTTCCTTCTTCGACAATGCCCCATAAATCTATGGTTTCATTGTCTATAAAGATTTTCATATGGTTCTTCTAATCCTCGTAATTGTCTCTTTTGAAAAATGGTGGCTTATGCATTGATTGTGATTCCTCATGACTTGCCATGATCTTTACTCTGAACACTTAAGCTTTGATAGAGAGATAGGCTCTGATACCAATTATTATCCCTTGGTGCCCTAGAAGGGGGTTTAAAAGGGCAATGGAAAGTAAAACCCAACAACTGATATATGCAAAAACTAAGAGAAATAGACACAATCAATTTATAGAGGTTCGGTGCAACCTTACTTATGTCCTCTCCTCTAGTTTTCTACTAGAGACTTTCACTATCAAGATATACTTCAGGTGCTCTTAATCACCTTTACACAAGTAGGGTCCAAGTACTATTAAGCCATTACAAGTAGACTTCCAAGTGCTATTAAAATTGTTTCCCAAAGTAGTTTATAGGTACTACCTTAAACCTTTTACAAAAATGATTCAGATCTATAAAGATCTTCATAAACCAAAAAACCTTTCTCTAAAGAATTTACAATTTAAGGATAAAGAAAGAACACTCATACTCAAACAATAAACAATAATGATCGCACTCACAAATTATGCTTGACTTGGTGGTGAGTTTTTAGAGATGCCTTAAGCTTGTTCTTCAACTCCATTTTTGAAGAAGTCTTATGCAAGCTTGGACAATTGATCTTCCTTTGAAGCTAGATCACACTTGTTTCACCTTTTTTGTTAAAGATAGTTTTCACAATAGAATAAACTCGTTTTTACCGTTTTTCACTTTTTCTCTACTTAATTATGTTGTGGGAGAGTTCTTTTATAGGTAGAGACACAAAACTAGCTGTTAAAAAGAAGTTTATCACTCCATGTCAAAAAGTAGTCATTCAACGCATGTTGGACAGTCTCTACGTCTCATTATTGCGTGAAAATACAACTTCGACGACCATTGATTTTATTGAAATGTCCGTTGGAACTAGCTATTAGAGAGAGATCTACCTAGATGCACCTCTTCTGACATTCTTAATTTTTAGTCACCAACTCCTTCAATGACTATTGGAGTTTCTCAACATTTATTGGAATTAAAACTTCAACTCTTATTGGGATATGGATAATGCCTATTGAAAATCTCTAAGAAGTTATGAACTTGATGCTTTGTCTTTCAAGATATTGTACTATGTTTCAATGACTATTGGCTTTGGTTCAATACTTGTTGAAAAGTGTCCCAATGCCTATTGAACATTTGATAATCTCTCGTTGGAGGGAACAAAAACTCTAACCTTTCCTGGGTGCTTTTCCAACGCCCGTGTTCAGACTTCGAGGGTTCTGTTCACATCGAGTCATTTAGTCAAATGCCTATTACAAAAATGCAATGTCTGGTGAGGTATCAATGAGTCGCGACCATTGAGAAGGTTAGCTTGCAAAACTCAAGAGTATTTAACATCCAATGTCTATTGTGTAATGAGAGAGTTAATAGTTAAGGGCTCTAAAATCCTTAACTCATATTTGGATGTCACTTCAATGCATGTTGAGTATCTTTAATGCCCGTTGATAAAGTCACAACGCTTGTTGAGATGCAACAACTCTCGTTGGCTTTGAATACTTAGAGTTTTTCCAAAACACTGCTTTTAAAAAACTTTTGATTAATAAATTGATGTACCTGCAAGATCTTACACACAAACTCAAATAAGAGTGAGCTTTTAGATGTGCTTGTAATCATCAAAACAAAACTCCCAAGCTAGATCCAACAATATTCACTAATAAATATTTTTATTATAATTTATCTTTTTTAATCAAATGAAAGATTTCAATTTGTTTAACCTTGGGAGCTTTGTCTTCTCCTTCTTCCTTCTTCACTTTGGATAGTTTTTAAAAATCATACAAACTAAAATTAACATAAAATATATAAATTACTCTCAATTATCTAATAGAAATTAACATTTAGAATTAAAAAATCTAAATTTAAAAATCATAATTAAAAAAGTGGAGGAGAGCCACAATAACACCCTAGAATGACTTTAAACCATTGGCCTCAAATGAATATGAAACAATTACTTCACAAATCATTAGGTTCTAAATGAATTAAAAAAAAAATTTAATATGAAACAATTAATTGCTTGCAAGACATGAAAAGGAACAAACTAAATTAAACCTAAACCAAGTGTATGGATTCCCAAAGTAAAAAATATGTATGAATGGGTTTGAATAAAAGCCTCCATGCACAAATCCATTGCTCTTATAGGAAAATTCTTTCAAGCTTAGCTAGTATAATTTGTGGTCATGGGATTTATTGTTCTAGAACTCATTGCTAAATGCTTATGTTTGATCTAGTCTCTCTATTTCTGTCTCTTTTGCCTATTAACCTTTTTTTTTTTCCTTGTATTTGGTTTTATTTTACCCACTTGCCCTACTTTTAAGGTGTTTATCTTTTGTACGTTTTTGCCCTCTTATTGTACGCATCTCCACCTTTACATGATGTAGAATTTGCTTGTTCGCATTCTATTTACAACAAGTTTTTGCCTATTAACTTTTTATTTGTATTTTCTTGTATTTGGTTTTATTTTACTCACTATCCCTACTTTTAAGGTGTTTATCTTCTGTATAATTTTGCCCTCTTATTGTGTGCATCTCCACCTATGTGACGCAAAATTTGCTTGTTTCCATTCTATTTGTAATAAGTTTAGGTATCGCACTAAGCAACACCTACATTTATGTAGCACTCAAGGCCATGTTTGAGTGCCTGGAGTGTTTATCTTCTGTACATTTTTGCCCTCTTATTGTGTGCATCTCCACCTATGTGACGCAAAATTTGCTTGTTTCCATTCTATTTATAATAAGTTTAGGTATCGCACTAAGCGACACCTGCACTTATGTAGCACTCAAGACCATGTTTGGGTGCTTGGAGTTCTATAATGATAGGTATAAAATTTGTTTAAATGTATATAAAAAGTGAATAAATTCTATATATGAAATAAAGAAATTATGTATCAAATTTCATATATATAATTAATTGAAATGATATACAAAAAGTAAAAAAAATAAATAAATTTTATATCTGAAATGAAGAAATTTTATTTCTAAATTATAAGCTAAACACAATTTAATATGATTATTATTACAATCAAGATCCTGTTTAGCTCATTGTTTTTTTTTTTTTTTTTTTACAGATATAGAAAATGAACTAAAAAAAATACATAATTTAATAAAAAAAACATACAAAAACTGAACACATAAAAATGAACAAATTTTATATCTAGTATAAAAAAAGAAAAAAAAAAAACAGACAACCTTAAGTGCGACAATATTAGGTATCGCAGGGTGCGATACCTATTAGTGCTTTTCTATTTATCCCTCTGGTTGAGCTCTTTGACCTTTTTATTTGTTTTGAATAGTTGTTGAACTCGTTGACTTAAAACCTTATTATTTTATTTTTTTCAAGCTTCAATATTGTATGGACGCATAGACAATATAATATATTGTGCGTTTAAATCAAACGTCAGATATAATTATCAAACAAACGAACCTAAATTAGCTGGCTTCATGAGCTCTTATCGTTTTTTGTTTCCCATTCTTCAGCCCAACCACTATGCATGGATTGATTTAGCATTTGAATCTAGCCAGCCTTCCAAACCATTTATGCCTCTGATTATAACTAATAACTTATACAATGGTTGCAAAGAATCTGAAAGAGTGAAGACTACCACGCTTGAAGTCTACTTTCTACCACATACAGCTTTCAAGCAACGGGTACAATATGTCAAAAATATGCTCAACCTTAAATCTTAAGCTCATACATTGAGGACTTCAGCAAAATACCTTTTGTTTGATAGTAGTCTATAATATATATTTAAAATAGTATTTTAGCACAATTTCAGTTGCTCTTATGCAATTTACATATGCAAAAGGCATCTACAGTTATCATGTCTTATGCTCCCACTAGAAGAACATGTTAAAGTTGACAGCATAACAGTTGCTCTTATGCAATGTATATATGCAAAAGGTATCTACAGTTATCATGTCTTATGCGCCAACTGGAAGGACATGTTAAAGTTGATAGCATAATGAACTTGCACGCCATGTACTTTATTTTCTGAGTCCTTGCAGTAATACTCCAATGAACATCATGCTGGCTTCCAACTCGCTTGAAGAGAATTGATTCAGAAGTATGGCATTATCAAGCAAGACATGATCAAGTAACTTTTGCCAAGTATATCGATTCCAAATCTTCTACTTCAGAACTTGGCACGAAATTAAGAAACGGCATTTTTATATCCCTGGAGGAAATAAAATCCCAATTCCAGAACTTAAGTTAAACAAAGGAAGACTTCAAATTGAAAAACATAACTCACTTGGCACCAGTTCAAAGAAAAAAAAATCACTTGCCTGCAACAGCAAGTTGAGCTAATTCATGACTCAATAAATGTACCTCAGTAGTCATCAAACACGAAGAAAAAGGCACAAAGCTTTTACTGGACCCATACAAGGCAAAAATATTTGCCAGAAAAATGTATCTCCAAAATAGATTCAAATTTCAAGTTACTCTCAGGAAGTTCAACTGATCAGTTTAGATGTGCCTAATCATATGGTTGCCGCATGGAAAGAGTTCACCAAAAGCACAAACTGAGTTTCAAATTTGCTACTTTTAAATATGGTGGAGTCAAGTTCTTTAAAAGAGATGGATTCTTGGACACAAAATCCTTCGACTCTTCCAGATCAATTTTTCCATCACCTTTTATATCTGCATCACTCCAAGTCTGGATAAAATTTATATATGTTAGAATGTCCAGATTAAATAAACAAATAATAGCACAGTATTATAATGTTTATTCTTGGATAAATCTGCACCTTATCTACAATCATTTCAACGACATCATCTGACAGAACTAAATCTGATTCATGCAGAAGTGCTAGTACCATCTCCTTCCATTATCAAATATATTAGGAGATACCTATTTATTACCATGAATCATAATATTTTTTGCTTTCGCCATACTTCTCATAAGCTATCAATATACACTGTTTTATAGTTTAAAAAAAAAAGCGTAAATGTTTTAAGTGGGATTCTTGCAAGAAAATTAGAATTTCAACATCATGAATCTATCAACTGTCTAGTAAAACAGGGTTAAATAGAAAGTGAAATGAGCTTAACGAGGATTTAAAAAAAAAAAAAAAAAAAAGAGGAAATGGTAAGGGAAAAAATTTGGGGTGCTTGCCTCTTCACGTTCAATAAAACCAGTTTGAGTTAGATCATATAATCTGAATGCGACTGGAAAAAAAAAAAAAGGTTTCACCACAGTTTAGTATATAATAATGTAATAGTAAGATATGTGAGAGAAATCAATGTTACATTGTATTTTGTCTTCTACAAGTGCATTGGGATGAAAGATGCCCAATGATCGAACAAATTCTCCAAATTCAATTACTCCATTGCACTTGACATCAAACAAATCGAAGATCTACAGAAGTAACCAAATAGATGCAACTGTAAGAAAAAAGAAAGAGCAGTTGCTGGAATTAACCAATAGATAAATGAGCATTTGGCAGCACCATGATAAGTTAAAATCAAAGCAATACCAGCTAAGACGAAACTATCAAAACTATTAATTTACCAGGACAAAGTTAAGTACCCCAATATTAGAAAAAAAGTAAAAATAAAAAAGACAGTACAAACCCTGTCTGCACAAAGATTCCTTCCATTTCTACTCATGAAAAGTGCAAGCTGAAATTCTTCCCGATCAAAAGAAAGCACAGAAGTACAGTTCAAATTAAGAGACCATAAATGATGAAATGATATTGTGTGTTATCTACTAACATGTGTAATAGGCATTACATTATGGAATATAATTCCATACCTTATGAATAAGCCCATCCTTAAATATTGAATTGCTTAATTTCTTAAAGAGCTCATATAAGGCTTCTACTTCACTAACTGAAATTGCAGTTGATAAATATTTCATATATCCAACAGTTAATAGTCATGTACATCAACACCCATTAAAATCAAGATATATGATACTAATTTAAGAGGAGCATTTCAGACTAGTAGTTGGAAGACCTGCATCATATTTCCATCTTTTTTTTACCAATAAAATTGTGATATGGATTCACCCATACCATTTTAGACTAGTAATCAGCCTATGCACTGTTCTCTCACCAAAGCACTAATAATTGTTTTAATAGAACATAATAATGCATGCATCCTATTAAATTGCGAGACCACAAGCCACTTCTGAAAGATCATTTTGATATAAATAGTTATTGTGAATCATGTTGAGCTAGAAACTGTGCAGAGGAAAATTACACCTGGAAAATTGCAAGAAACCAGTTTGGTGATAATGCACAAACTCACAAGGTGTCTCAGCGGCAAAAACAGTAGGTTCTTCATAGCCTGGTGTTCGTTTATTTGCCTTTAAACACAAGCAACATTTCAAAGCAAATAACATGATTTAACAATACTTCCTGGAAATCAATGGGGTCATGCCGGAGGTCCTACTACCAAATTCCACCTGAAAGCCAACATCAAAGAAATAAGGATAAATTAATATCTGAAATCATTGATTTGTAATAATTTCTCTGATATCTAAATAAACAGTTAGAATTCTAACCACTAAAGTCAAACAAAAAACAAAGAAGCAAAATGATGAAATAATCTGGTTCTGACTAGGATCATTTCAAAAGCAATTGGTAAACTATGGGTCTAATGGTTCTCAGGGCATCTTTCATTTTGTTTACGGCATCAGCCAGCATCTAGAAAAAAGAATCATACTAACCATCAGCAAAAACAAGCATTTTCATAAGAGGACTCAACTTATTTTGACACAGATATGTTCCAAATTCAGACTCATAAATCCACAAGCAACACAATGAAGATCAAATGTAGTTCAACTTTGTAGACTCAGTAATACTTCAGTATATATACTGATTAAGGCAAACAGTTCAAGATTGTTTGAGATTCAATGAAATCACTTTGAAGATAGTTTATTTATATAAATTACTGAAGCTTCTCATTAACTATTGTAGCAGTATTCTCACTGATAAGAGCAGAGCAAATAGATAACAAATATGACTGATAGTTACCCATCCAAGCAATGAACAGTCCAATAAGAGTCAAGAATATATAATCCCTAGCAAACAGACGAAAATGAACAGCCACTTGAATAACATAAGTTAGATGATCTACTGATTGCAAGCATTAGCTAATAGAGTTTTCTTTAAGATGATCAAATAGTTACCCCTTCAAAGTTCAACCATTCAACACCTTAGCATATGAAACTGGCTGCTCTCAGACCTTGATCCCATGATCCAAAGATAGCTGAGTGAAAAGATGAGAAGAAAGGCGCTCCATTCAAATCCAATTGTTAGTATATAGGGTGATTACTGCTGGAATATGCAGACCAAATAAAATCAAAACTATGAAAAAGAAATGACAGTAAGTCTGATGGTCCAGCTAAAATGATACTGTAAATGATGTCCAGCTCTTTTACAGTGAGGCCGAACAGTTCATTTAAACTAATTAAACATAATGACTATCATCACTTTGAAAGCTCTTTTCAATATAAAAAGGGTTAAATACAAAGATTTGGAGGGATATTCAATAAACTATCAAGAACGCCGAGATTGTCATATATATTTAAAACGCCTAATGCTAACAAAGCCTCGGTAAGCAGATATCAACTCCCTACTTTTAAATAAAGAATTGGGCGTAACTTTCATCCTCTAACTCAAGCAAATTATCAACTAAAAGAATGGATAAACAAAAAGTGCCTTCGGTTCAGAGGTTCTGAAGTCTCCAGTGCCATGAGAAGTCCAAAATCGGATCCATACTAACGACGAAAAAAAATTGAATGAATAGATAAAGAGAAAAATAAACTTGGTAATATGGAACGCAATCCAGCAGAATTAAACGTGAAGAAAAAAAATAGAGCACAGATCCCAGAGAAAGAAACCAGAAAAAACCAAGTTGTGAAGCTTTCAGGTCCATTTGTCAGCCAAAGATAATGCATGAAAATGGGCAAAGGATTACTGTAGAAATCCGAAGAAGATTCAAGGCTTTCATTTTCTGGGGCCACATGCCTGCAACAACAGTATCGTCATGTTGAAGTTAATAAATTTCCATGAGGGCCAGAGCAAAATTCAATTTCTCTTTCGTTCTTTCCTCTTTTTTTGCCTCCCCTCGGCAACCAAACAGTAGTTAATTAGAATTAAGTTGGTCGAAATGCGACTGTTAGCACGATGGATGTATGTATACACTTCCAAAAGCCGTTTAATTTGAACTCCAACGTCAAAGACGAGGTGGCCGAACATAACGAAGCAAGTGACATCGAGATTTACGCGTACAAAAATAACCATTCATTAAAAAAAAAAAAAACGATTTATTATCCAAAAAATTCAAATCATTATGAATTTTTAATTTCTCTTCGTTCGCAATGTAAGTGTTACTTTTTTTTTAAATAAATGTATTTATACACTGTTTTCATATAATTAAGAAAATATTATGATACAAACTAGGTTATGTATTACCTAATTCGTTTACTAATGCTTATAATTTTTAAGATGATCAAAAATCAAGAACAAATCTTTAATCTTTAAACCTCAATTAGACCTTTATAAAACTTATTTTCAACAACTTAAATTATAAAAACTTCAAAGTTTGTTAACTCAAATCCTTAAAATAAGCAACTTAAGGGCGGGGGGTGGGAGGGACTCTTTAAAGAAATCCTAAAAGAAAACCTTAAGTTGGCCAAACAAGCATGGTGAAAGATACAAGTTTTATCTTCCCAAATGAATAAACTAGTTAACTAAAACTAAATTACTAAGGAAAGCATGCTATTGGCCAACAAAATTTGGTCATGCTTGCTTCTAGGACTAAAGTTCCTTTATTTAAGGTTCCTTACAAGATAAAATAGCTAATTAAGAATCCTAACTATACTAGGAAGGAAATTCGACGTTGCAAGTCTTGAAAGAATATTGATGGTCTTGAATGGATTTTAAAGAATCTTGGAAAATCTTACCAATCTTGAAAGAAATCTTGTAACATATTGCCTTGTCTAAGTATCTCATGTCTTATCTTAAGATGACTAACCTTTGTCTTGAAATAATTATGTCTTAAAACATGTTTAGGCCGAATAAGACATTTTATTTTTAGGACAAAAGCTTGTCTTTTAAGACACAAGCTTAGCTAATTAAACTAGTTGAACTTGTTTTGTCTTAATAAATCTTATCCTAAACTCAAAATTTCAACTTGGGTTAGATTTGTTGGACCTTTCAATAAGGGCTTGTTAAAAGTTTTTTGAATTGAAATTGCATTTTATTTGGGCCTTGTTTAGGGTTGGATAAGGCCTATTAGTGGAACCCCTAAATACCTCACTTGGACAAGCTTAGGCTGAATACTCCAATTCACTTCCTTCTTCAATTGGGCCAGTTCATGTGTTACTTTCTCTTGCACAAAGGCTCTAATAGCTTTTTTGAACCGTTGAAGCCTTCCTCTTATCATTGGACCTTGGATTTGAAGTGGATCTTTAGGTTTATTTTCTTTACTTGTATTATTCCCTCCTTCCTTAAGATGATTCATCCTCGAATCAAGTCCTTTATCAAAATCAAAAGGAGAAAAATCAATAATATTAAATGTAGCGCTAACATTACAATCACTAGCCAAGTTTAATTTATAAGCATTTTCATTAATTCTTTTAACCACTTGAAATGACCCATCTCCTCTAAGGTTAAGTTTGCTTTTCCTAAGATTAGAAAACTTTTCTTTTCTAATGTGTACCCAAACCCAGTCTCATTGTTCAAATACAACTCTAACTTTACTCCTATTTGCTTTTTTAGGAACTGTTCATTCCTCTTTCCTATGCTTAAACTCACCTTTTCATGTAACTGTTTAACAAAATCAACTTTCTTTTTACTTCCCATATCCATATGCAAATCAAAAGGTATAGGGGTTAGATATAATGGACTCAATGGTCTAAAACAATAAATAATGGCAAAGTATAGAGAAGAATGTACACTTCTATTATATGCAAAATCTATGTGTGGTAAACATTCCTCCCATGACTTTAAGTTCTTTAAATCAAAACTCTTAAAAGTTGCCTTAGAGTACTATTTATAACTTTAGTTTGACCATTAGTTTGTGAGTGATAAGTAATAGAAAATAACAATTTAGTACCAAACTTACCCCATAATATTTTCCAAAAGAAATTCAAAAATTTAGTATCCCTATCACTAATAATAGATCTAGGCATACCATGCAATCTTATAATTTCTTTAAAAAATAAATTTGTAATATTAATGACATCATCAGTTTTATTACATGTAATAAAGTGTCCCATCTTAGAAAATCTATCAACAACCACAAAAACTAAAATCATTGCCATGTTTAAACCGTAAAAACAAAATTCATAGATATATCAACCCAAGGTAAACTAGGAATAGTTAGAGGAATCTAAAGACCATGTGGTTTAGAAGTAAATTTAGCTTGTTTACATGCAACACATTTATCACAAATTCTTTAAACATCAAGTTTCATATTAGGCCAATAAAAGTGTTCATGCAAATTGTCTAGAGTTTTTACACTCCAAAGTGTCCCATAAGCCTACGAGTATGGGCTTCTCTAACCAACAACTCACATAAATAACTCTTAGGCACACAAAACATATTATCCTTAAACAAATATCCATCATGCTTAAAGAACTTATCATAAACTCCTTTTTTGCAATTTACAAAGTACAAAGTGAAATCAAGATCATCAACATAGAATTCTTTGATATACTCAATCAATTTAGAATCAAGAATAGAGAGAAGAGTATACCTTCGAGATAATGCATCGACCACTATGTTTTCCTTACCTTGTTTATACCTTATGACATATGGAAAAGATTCAATAAACTCACTCTGCTTAGCATGTCTTTTATTCAACTTTTATTGTCATTTGAGGCATTTTAAAGATTCGTGGTTGGTATGGGTTACAAATTCCTTAGGTTTAAGATAGTGTTTCCATGTTTGCAAAGCCTTAACCAATGCATACATCTCCTTATCATAGGTTGAGTATTTTAAAGAAGGCCTACTAAGCTTTTCACTAAAGAATGCAATTAGCCTTCCTTCATGCATCAATAATGCACCAATTCCCAAATCTGATGCATCACATTCCATTTTAAATGTATTAGCAAAGTTAGGCAAAGATAATAAAGATGCACTAATCAATTTATATTTTAACAAATCAAAAACATGTTGTTGTGCCTCCCTCATTTAAAACTAATACTTTTTTAATTATTAATTTTATTTAATGGAGCCGCAATAGTGCTAAAATTAACCTCTGACTTGCTAAACAATGAAAAGACCTCACATCACTTACACTAGTAGGGTTCGGCCATTGTTGATGGCACTTACCTATTTTTCATCAACTTCAATGCCATCTTTGCTAATAATAAAACCTAGAAAAAACAATCTTAGAAGTACAAAAACAACACTTTTTAAAGTTAATGTACAAATTTTCTTTTCATAAAATCTCAAGAACTAACTTAACATGCTCTAAATGCTCTTATAAAGACTTAGAATAAATAAGAATATCATAAAAATAAAAAACTACAAACTTACCTAGGTATACACGCAAGATATGGTTCATCAATCTCATAGAAGTGCTAAAGGCATTAGTTAGTCTAAAAGGCATGACTAACCATTCATACAATCCATATTTAGTTTTAAAAGCTATTTTTCATCCATCTCCTTCTCTCATTATAATTTGATGGTAACCACTTTTCAAATCAATTTTTGAAAACATGCACACATAATTTGATGGTAACCACTTTTCAAATCAATTTTTAAAGACATGCATGCATCATGTAATTCATCTAACATGTCATCTAACTTAGAAAGTGGATGCCTTAATTGTTATCTTATTAATTGCCCTACAATCTGCACATATATTCCAATAACCATCCTTTTTATGTATAAGTATAATAGATATGACAAATGGACTTATACTTTCCCTCATTAAACCTTTATCCATAAGTTCTTCCATTTGCCTTTGAAGCTCCTTTATCCCTCAAAATTACTTCTATGGGTTGTTCTATTAAGAATTTGTGAGCTAGGAATAAAATTTATTTAATGTTTTATACATCTTAAGGGTGGCAATCCTTTGGGCACATCCTCGGGAAACAAATTTAAAAAGTCAAGTAATAAAGAAACAAAGGAACTAAAAAGAACTTGAATTAGTTTGTCACTAAAAGAAAAACAAGCAATTCACACATCTTTGTAGAAAAGCACAACCATCGATGTTTTGGCTAGTAAGACTTTCCTCACATCACTCTTTTTTTGCATAAAAACTCTTTTTCACACCTTTTCCTTTTCCATGCCTTCTTTTTTCTTCTGGGTGGGTATCCTCTCCAACCTCTCCTTTCCATTATTTTCTCAAGCCTATATTGTTTTCTTACAACTCTTCATTTACCGCATTGATTTTTCTTTTTCTAGGTTAAATGTGCTTTCTCTCTCTCTCTCTCTCTCTCTCTCTCACACACACACACACATTACTTTTTTATCCTCATAAATTTATTGAGGAGAAAAAAAAGAAAAACAATATGCTTCCTATCAAAATCAAACTCATAAACATTAGAGAACCCATCATGTTTTGCTATCTTATCAAATTGTTAATGGCACCTAAATAGTATATGACTAACTTGCATAGGTATAACATCACAAAGAACCTCATCTTTATATTTTCTAATTGAAATTGCAACCTTAACTTGCTTTGTAATCTTTATTTCCCTATTATCATTCTACCATTACAAGTTATAAGGTTTTGGATGTTTTAAGGTTCGTAATTTCATCTTTTCAACAAGATAGGTACTAGTTACATTAATGCAATTACCACCATCAATTATAACAAGACAAAGATTGCTATCGATTTTACACCTAGCATGAAATATATTCCCTTTTTATTCTCTATCATCTTTAATTTGAGCACTTAAAAAACATCTAGTCATAAATTTTTCCTTACTATCTACCTCATTGGGGTCTTTATCAACATCACTAGCATCTTATAAAGGAGACATATTAAGATCTATATAATAATCATCACCATCTTCATCATCACTTATAATTTCACCATCTTTTAGGACCACGGTGTGCTTCTTAGGACAATCACATGCCATACGACCTCTTTCTTGGCACTTAAAACATATAATAAAACTTGTCTTATTGCTCTGTTAGGTTTAATATTGATAGGAACACTAGACTTCCCTCCTTCCTTTAGCTTAGGTGGTTTGGTCCTAGGCTTGTTGATAGGCTTATCATGACTTTTAAACTTTTTAGTCTAAGAAGAAGAAAAGGAATTGGGTTTAAAATGTTTATCCATTAGTTATTTTTCTACATTGATAAACATTGTGGTATAAGTCCTCCAAGTCATTGTAAGGGTACATCTCCACTTGATTAGTAATCTCTTTATTGAGCCCACCAAAGAAATCTAGCCATAGCTTGTTCCATTGTCTCTTTAATTTCGGCCTTAATCAAAATTACCTTTGGCTCTTGGTAACACTCCTCCACACTTCTTCTCCCTTGTACTAGTCTTTGCAATTTATTATGCAAATCCCTATAGTAATGACTAGGTACAAAATGTTTTCTGATGACCCTTTTCATCTCAACCTAAGTATTAATTGAATCATCCCCATTTCTTTTCCTAGAGTACATGATTTAATCCTACCATACAAGAGCATAATTAATAAATTCTACAACTACATGCTTAAAGTTCTTTTTCAACTATAATTATGATAATTAAATAAAAATTCTACTTTCTTTTACCATGACAAATAGGCCTCAAGATCACATTTACTACTAAAAAGTAGGAATCATTAGCTTGATGCCACTTAGATTGTCATCTTGCTTGCTTAACTTTTGGGAACTTTCCTTATGTGAATCGCCCTCATCATCATCATTGATAAGTCTTCCATGCCTTGGTTGTCTTGGATGTGTATGTGTATTATTAGAATTTGAGATGTTTTAGATATTTCCAAGTTGCTCTTTCATTTCTTTAAACTCTTGTTGCATAAGGGTCATAATGTCTTGCATAACTTTTACAAACAACTTTCACTCTAGATCTTCTTTAGGTTTTGTCATAGTTAGCAAATAACAAAAGAAAAAATCATCATAAAACACTCTCTTGCATGTTTACACTCAAAATATAACACTCACACTCATATTTTACTAAAAAAATAGGCTTTTACCCAATTTTAAGCTCACTGCTCTTGCCTTTTTCTCTCAAGTTTCTTTTCTTTAAGTTTGAGGACCAAGTTACTTTTATGTCAAGTGAAGCTTAATTCAATCACAAATAAGCAAAGAATAAACTTAAAGCTACTTAAAAAATAAAGGAAAGTTATTAACACTATTTAAATAGCACAAAATAAAAGTTTAAAGAACTAACTAAAATTTAAAGATCAAAGACATTAGGAATACAAAAAGGATAGTTTTGAATAAGAATTTGACAACAATTTTAAATCGAGGTTGAAAATTACCTCAATTACAAAATCAGCTCTTTAGTTGTGCAAAATAAGTCTTTAAACAATTCTTAGCTTCTTCTTTCTTTATATTTTCTTTTCTTTTCTTTTCTTTTTCCTTTTTTTTTTTTTATCATTGAAGCTAAAACAAAATTGGAATTAAAAGAAACATAAGGAACAACTAAAATAATGGAAGTCGAATTGGAGGGATAAAAAGCTAATCAAGATTTGCACTGTTTCTTTCAATTTGGTGAGTTTAGTTCTACCCTAGACGCACAAATAAACACAAACAATGATTTATAACACAATGAAAAATGAAATGGGATGACAAAACACAAAGAAACTGAATGGAATTAGGAAACTAACTAGTTAAGTAATCTTTTTAATGATTTTCCTGATGCTAATGGACCGAAACTGAAATCAATCAACCAAAAATGATTAAATATGACTAAATAAACTAATTTGATAAAAAAACTCAAGTAAATAGAATTAAACATTAAAGATCGAAGATAGCTCAAATAGGGTTCAATAGAAGAAGAGAAGAAGAATTTTAAATGCAATAGATGAAAGAGTACCAAGAGCACGAATTTTAATAGATAATACTTTGATCTTAATGCTAATGTTTTGATACCATATGATACAAACTAGGTTATATGACCTAATTCATATATTAATGCTTATAATTCCCAAGATGATCAAGAACCAAAAATAAAACTTTAATCTTCAAACCCTAACTAAACCTCTAGAAAACTTGTTTTTAGCAACCTAAGTTATAAATATTCAAGGTTTGTCAACTCAAGTCCCTAAATCAATTAAGCAACTTAATGATTATAATCAACCAATTTTGTGAAATTATTAAGTCTTTAACTAACAATCTCACCAAGTCTTATAAAAATTTCAAAAAAAAAAAAAAGAAAACAATTCTCATAATAAGCAGCCTTAAAGAAATAATAATGGCTAACTTCATTCATGACTGAATGGGGGGAGGGGGAGGGGGTGAGGGGGTTTAAAATACACTTATAAAGTCTTTAAAGAAACCCTAAAAGAATTCCCTAAGTTAGTCAAACAAGCTTTGGTCGAATATACAAGTTATCTCTACTTAAATGAATAAACTAGTTAACTAAAACTAAATAACTAAAGAAAGCATGCTATTGGCCAATAAGATTTGGTCATGCTTTCTTTAAGGACTAAAATTCCTTTATTTAAGGTTCTAATTACACTAGGAAGGAAATTTGATAAATGAGAACAATGCTTGAAGTTCTTTGTAACTCTTCAAGATCTTGATAGAATCTTGAGAATCTTGATGGATCTTGAAGAATGTTGGAAAATCTTGCCAATCTTGAAAGATATTTCCTTATCCAAATATCTCATGTCTTGTCTTAAGATGACTAAGTTTTGTCTTAAAAAAATTATGTCTTAAACTTACCTTGCCTTAAAATATGCTTAGGCTGAATAAGACATCTTTGCTTTTAGGATAAAAGCTTGTCTTTTAAGACACAATATTAACTGGTTGAACTTTGTCTTGTCCTAAGAAATTTTATCCTAAACTTAAATTTTCAACTTGATCTAAATTTATTGGACCTTTCAATAGGGGCCCATTAAAAGTATTTGAATTGAAATTACATTTATTTGGGACTTGTTTAGGCTTAGATAAGGCCCATTGGTAGAACTCCTAAATACCTCACTTGAACAATCTTGGGTCGAATGCTCCAATTCACTTCCTTCTTCAATTGGGCTAAGTCCATGCATTACTTTCTCTTGCACAAATGATGTAACAACTTATTTGAACTGTTGAGGGCTTCCTCTTGTCATTGGACCTTAGATTTGAAGTAGATCTTTAGGCTTTGTGTCCCTTACTTGCATCATATTAATTTGTTCCTATTTTATCTTTAGGATAACCTTATCAACATTGATTATATTTATCAAATTTCTTTTTCCAATTTTCAAAGCATTAATTCATGTAGTGAGAACAAGTCTTCAATATTAACTAAAATTATGAAATGAGTTAATGTAGTATTCTTAAAATAATGTAAAATTGTGAAATACATATAAAAGAATGTACCATAATTTTTTTTTACAATAATTAACTACTCTCTTCATCCTTAAAAATTTGATAAAATTTTCTTTCTAATTTGTCTCAAAGTTTATCCACTTTATTTTTAGGATAATAGTTAATTAAGCAAATGTCTATAATATCTTTATTAATTACATAAACATTCTAATTTATTGTTGACTTTGTTCTTTTCCAAGGAAATCCTATTCGTTACTTAGCCTTTTTGAAAATAGCAAGCATGACTCGTATATAATGGCCATGACCTACTGTAACTGCCGGGTAATAATTGATTTGACCTTCAAATGGTGCAACCACTCATTAATTGAGTTTTTAGTTATTTCTCTTCAATTTTAAACTAATAATTTGCCTATTTAAGCCCCATAAACTCATTCTTTTCACTTTTTGCCTTTCCCTTTAGTCAAACTCTATCTTCCTTATCAAATCTTCTTCTATAGCTACTAAGACATATACCAGAACATAAAAAGAATAGGAAATTGACCAATCTTCTTCCCTTACTCTAAGAACTCCTTACTTTTACATAAGATGAAAGGAGTAATTAGGGAAGAAAAAGAGAGATATGAGGCAAACAAAAAGAAAGCCATTCAAGCCATCAAGATCCCATTAACCTTTCTTCTTACCACTATTGGATTACAAGAAGAAATTAATGGCTATCTTGACAATCTAGGATGGATCCCCTTCATCTATAGAGAAGAACCATGCTAGGAATTATGTGAGAGTTTATATGCACAATGAATATTAGTAATAATGTTTCCTCTCCAACAAGTACATTTGGCTTAAACTTTAGATGCTTTGGCAAATAATTTTCTATCTCTTACCCCCAACTATACTCTCTTTTCTCTTTCTTCAACTTTTAAAATGATGAGGTCACACCCACAACTTTCAATTCCTACAACTTTATTTTTATGACATTTGGTAAACTATTTCAATTGAAAAATGTCATGACCCCAAGAGGTCCATTTCTAAAAAGACAAAATGATATTTATGTGGGTTTTTCATCGCATTATTACTTTCTCCATCAATGTGAGAGGTGGTGGAAATAAGAAAGTCTCACATTGTCTTTTCTCTACTACCTTCTCCAACAGTAACCCATCCAAACATGAAGGTTTTTCATCACTCAATTAGAACACATAAGCAAAAGGCTCAGTGCCAATTCTTCCTCCCATCTCACATTTCTGCCATTTACAGGCAAGCAGGGGCTCTAACCCCCTGAAATAGAAGCCAAGCTCACCCCTACTTATGATCCTAGTAAAAACTTCATTGATCTCTCTTATCTACTTAATGCCAAAGCTATTAAGCCAAACACTCACTAACACTTGCTTAGAGCTCAAAGTTTCATTGAACAAGAAATGAACCAAACGTCAAAAAGAAAAAGGCTTGTGATTGAGGAAGGTGAAAGAAATACATCACAAGAGGAACTTCTTCAAAATCTTAAGGGTAAAGGCAAAGCAAAATCGTCCTCTTCTTCTTTTAAACC
Source organism: Omphalea diandra (assembly GCA_949677035.1). Classification (NCBI taxonomy): domain Eukaryota; kingdom Viridiplantae; phylum Streptophyta; class Magnoliopsida; order Malpighiales; family Euphorbiaceae; genus Omphalea; species Omphalea diandra. Next base: position 23,635 of record CATIWR010391420.1, read on the forward strand.
TTTTAAAGCCTCTTTCTCTCCTGGAAAAATCTCTAAGATGTTAAAGAGAGTCCTTATGAGACTTAACGTTATTCAACATCTCCATTATGATATTGTGGAGATATAAGAGAAATTTGGACTTGAGGCATGTCATCTTTTAGACTTTACTTTTTCTAATGATGAAGAAAAAGAGGCACCTCGACTATCACCAAATAAGAAAGACACCCCAAGGCAATATGGAAAAAGAAAATGAAGATAATGATGAAGAGTTTGATGAAGATAATGATGATGATGATGACATCTCTCTTGATTTTTAGCTTTATTTTTTCTTTTCCTTCTTCTGCTTTTCATTTTATTTTACTTTTATTTTATGTCTTAGGAGTTTATTGTGATCAAACATTTTAATGTTTGAAATTCTATTTGTGTATGTGTATGTGTTCTTCTTTACTTAATGTAATTACTTCCATTTCTTATATTCATATCTCTTGATTTATGAGTGGTAAATTAATTTGGTTTATGTATTTCTCTCTCTTTTTGATCTTGACAAAGGGGGAGAAGAAAAGTTACATGCAAAGTTATTAATGTTTAAGGGAAAAGATAATAGTTATTAATCTTACTTAAGGACAAGTTGTATATTGAATAAAATAAACTTTTTAATTTACTTATTAAATTAAGGAGGAGTATACTTTAAGGGGGACATTCCCCAACATTCAACTTAACCATCCTTTCATTAAGAATGATAACATTTACTTAGTGCACACTATTGTCCTTTGCATAATTCAATCTAGGTTGTCAAAATAAAAAAGGGGGAGATTGTTGGACTTGGTTGATCAAACTTAGGCTAAACCTCTCTCTTGATCTTGACAATGTACATTTAATGGTTCTAATACTTTATCTAAGTGTTTTGGATGGAAAAATATAGTTAGCATTTCATTATAAGTTGAATGGAGTAAAAAATCAAAATTGTTATGTCAATCACGATCACCACACACAAAATAATGTATATGACCATGCTAAAAATTGGACACAATTTAGATAGAGCATTTCACAATGGGCGTCCTAGTGGGAGTCTTAAATGTGACATTCAAACCATCAAGGCATATGATCTAAAGACCAATTCAAGGTTGCAATATGTTATAGAGCTATTTTAAACTTCAAGTGTCATAAGCACAATGTATGTGTTGAGACCACGACCCTCCTCCGATACAATCTCAATTTACTCAAGGCAATTCATTGCCCATTATCACAGCTAGCTTCACTAGTGTGAATTGAGTAATGGCCATGATCTACCTATCATGTCTGAGATACTTAAGTCACAAAATAGGTTTCCAATAGGCTAGTTTTATGAAGATCCAATGTTTGTGTCGCCACGTGCTACAAGCCGTCAGACACAGTTGAAGATCTCAATTGCAAATAAGCAAAATCTAGAGTAAAACATTAGTTGTGATTGTGACTTTGTTATCTCTATTGCAACTTTTGTCTGAGAAGCATTAAATGCTAGATTTTGCTACCAACTTTTGAGATTTGAAGATAGTTTTGTCTCTAGTGTCTCTTTGATAGGTGTAAACCATAAATTCTCTACCATATGGACATAAATGCCGAAGAATAGCGTTTACTATGGTAAAACTCATGCAAATTGATGTCTCAACTCTCTCTCTCTATTATATACTCTTTGTAATTGAGTTATAAAAGGTTTGGTGTAAGCTTTAAACATCATTGGGTTTGGATTTGAGAGTAAGCCTTGATTGAAAAACTTTTAGCTAGGTTTGAGTGCTCGTCTTTAAGAAAAACAAATGTATAAGGTTATGTGTGAGCCTTTGTAAAATACATTGTAAAGTTGGGTGTGAGCTTGTGAAATACCATTTAGTGTTACCGAAATACCCAATTGGGATAACTGGGAAGTAGAAATAGGGTTTGTTAACATCTGAACCACTGTAAATCTTTACGTTCTCTCTTCTCTTACTACTTTTCTTTAAATTAGTCTTGATTACCCTCCCTCAAAAATTAAAAATTTCCTACCAATTCAATCCCTTTTTTGGTGCATAAAGGGCCAGCATGTATTTTTACATAAGAGGGGCATGTCGTGTGTTCATTGTAAGTATTTTCTAAACCTTTACTTTGTCTATTTATTCATTTTTCATTATTTTTGAATTTATATCATGTTTCATTGACAGGCATAGGTAGTGTAGCTAAGCCTACTATAAGGTAGCCATCTCATGCTTGACATGGAGGGCTATTATCCATGGTTGGCAAGGTGGAGTGTTACTAACTAGCAGGAGTTTTTGATAGAGGTTAGGAGTGCATGCTTGAATACCCTCATCTTAGATTAGGTGTCATTATCTTATGAAAGAAAATAGTTGTTAGCTTAGTATACCAATTAATGATTTTGGTCTTATAATTATATTGATGTTTTATGATTACTTATTCTTATTATAGTTGCATCAAGACTAAAGGGCCCCACTGACATCTAACAACTAAAGGTGATGGATGCAAAGGCTTTTTCCTATGGCGACGCTTACTAATTAACCCTTTTCAATGAGAGTGATATCTAAGGAAATAGATCCTTCAATGGCGCTAGGGGTTAGATACTCTTTCTATCCCTCTATATTTGCCTTCAAATATGTTATGGGTGATAGATATGAAGGGGGAGATTGAGATTTAAACACCCTACAATTCACGTCAAGTGAGTAGTAGGTCACTAATTAGATAGCCTATTATAAAGCTCTAACGGGGATGATTTTGATGATAGAGGCAATGATTTCATCATACCCATGTCATGAGGCATACAAGGGTATGGTTTTGCGATATAAGGCTCAAGATATAACTGTGCATATTGAGTGGAGGCTCACAAAGCCTACTCCTACTATTTAAGCCCATAAAAGGGCTTACATGTTTGCTTATAAGGAGTTAGAGCCCATTATGGTGGGCGAGTTGGACCCTTTATCAAACATCTTAGTTGAATCCTACATGACTTCTTTAACTAGGTCGATGATGTCATTATAGATCATTTGGTCAGCGTTAAATTTTGAGCTAGTAGACACTATGCATGTGAGTATCTTTTACTTTATTTTTGGCATCATTTATTATAGTTTAAGGATTCATTGGTGAAACATCTCCTATTCTCATAGATTCCCCATGTTTAGGCTGAGAATATGATGGATTTGATTGCTACTCTGAAGAGAGCAGTAACATAACATACTCGATCGATGCAGGTTAGTGACAATTAGTATTATATGAGGAACATGCATGCATGCTTAAGATTTTGTATGTATAATTAGTTCCCTATCCATCCTAACCATTGTACATTTTTACAAGCGATAGTTAAACGCTTGACCCCAGAACTTTGAGATAAGAAGCAATGCTTGGCCACGATTGGGGCTCAAATCAAGATGATGGCAGGAGCAACTACTGAGAATTATAATTCTGATGAGTAAGTAGCCTTAGAGGATGAAGGAAGAGATAATGAGGAGACCGTGTCTTGAAGCAGAGGAGACTAAGTGCGTTCGATGCTTGTTTAGGTTTTAGGATTTTTCTTTTTCTTTTTAGCACATTAATTGGATATTGTTGATGTTTTTGGCACAATTGTACATATATTTGGGCAATTTGAAAGCCTTATAGCCTTTTTGGATGCTTGCTTATGTATTAGAATGTTTAAGACACTAAGGTGATTCAACCTCCATTTTTTTTACCAAACTTTAGAGTTCTTCTTTTCAATATAAATGTATGATTTTGATTCTAGCCCTAACTTTGTCTTCTGGATGTATAGTTATATTATTTTGTTCCTTTTGAACACATACATACCTTTTGAAATAGGTATTAAGTAATTTTCAAGCTCAAAGTGTAAAAGAATCTTTGCCAAGTTTTCCTAAGAAGTTGGTTTGCACAAATCATTAAGTTGTCTGTATAGACTACTAGTTGTTTGTATAGCTATGTATAACTATTCACAGTGCTAAAAACACTGCACACCTTCTCTTTCTTCTATGTATATCCATCTATGATTTTCTTCTTCAAACCTACTAGTAGCACCCTCCTAACTATAGCTAAAGCTTTTTAAGGTCTCTCCTTTCCTAAGTTTGGTTTGATCCACCTTGGACGGGTCTTAAGGCTCTTCGTTATCTCTTATATGTCTATCTAGACATGGATTTCGTATAAAGAGCCTGCAATTTATGGGATTCCACTACTTACTCTTTTGGGAGACATTAATATCTATCCCCAACTAGAAGCATTTGGTGCCATTCTTGACTATTGTGTCATGGCTACATACTGCATTGCTTTGCTGTAGTTTAGTTATCTGCATATTCAGAAGATCATAGAGCCATTTGACTTGTAATATGATGAGAAGCCCATGTATACATTAGATAAAAAGAAAATTTTCATGGCTCTTTTCCTCATTCTTTACCCTTTTAGGGGTTATGCTCCCACAACGAAAACCTGTATTGTGGTGGCTATCCTTATGGGTGAGTTCCTCTTGCGAGGAGAAGATGGTGAGATAGATCTATAAATTTTTCCCTTTCTAAAGGAAGTTGAGTCAAGGAAAACCCTTATCCCAATGATCCTCAGTGAGACCATTACAAGCCTAGATAAGGTAGCCCTTCGTATTAGTAATTCTTTCTCTAATAGTCCATTATTGCTTTAGGTACAAATTTCTTTCGTAATCTTTGTTTTGCTACTTTATTTTATTTTATATACGCTTCATTGGCTCAATTTTTGCTTGGACCACTCTTATAGGTTTTCAATCCAGTGCTCATTTTTATTTAGGCCATCCTTTCAAGTTTTTAGCATAAGGAGCTTGTTATTATTAATTTTATTATTAATTTATTTTATAGATATGGCTGTAAGAAAAACTAAGCTTATTGGTTGCTTCCATTATAGATGCGCGACTCTATCACCCACATCATCATCTGAATCAATACTTGTCAAGACCTGCTGGTAACCAAAGATGAGTGGATTAAGTGGATGCCTCACATCACTAATTTTGCCATTTCTGGACTTACCTCTAGTGGAGACTCTTGCAAGTTATTATTAGGACTTATGGGAACTGTGTTATCATGTGACATCCTATTTAAAAATCATTAAAATTCTCTCTGAGTCTATCCATTGTCATTAGAAGACCTGATTAAATCTTTTTTTTTTCACTATGTCTCTTGTTCACCACATATTAACTATTTACAACAAAACATACATGGATAAACAAACTAAAATACTAATTGACTACATACTAGCCCAACCTTTATTACACTACTATATACTAACTTCAAAATGTATATTGGATGCAATCTTTAGTCTATTCTTATTGAAAGAAAATTTAATGCAAAAGAGTAAGTTTGCATACTCAGTAAGTAAATGCATAACAATACTTCAA
>CATIWR010391424.1:0-22822 GCA_949677035.1 Omphalea diandra
GTCAAGTCAAATACCTTTCAATATATACAAAATCTCAAGAATATTCTTTCCTTTCTTTCTTGACCAAATTCTACATCTTATTTAGTGTGGATTTTAATTATTTCTTTGTTAGTGTTATTAGCTAATGTTTTAGGAAGATAAATGTATTTCTATTTAGTTTGTTTCTTATTTCTATAAAAGAATTTATATTTTTTATTCCTAGTTAGTAAAGAATTGTAATGCCTATAAATAGATCATTCAAACCATATTTTTAGCACTCAATTTTTTATTAATATAATTTAGATTTTCTTATGAGAAATTATTCTCTTCTTTAGTTCTTGAAAGCATTTGATGAGGTTATTTAAGTGAGGTCTTAAGTTGCTTTACAAACTTGTTTAATTCTAAACTTAAAATTGATTTAGTTCTTTTTAGGTTTGGTCTTTAACACCCTTTAATTCTCTATAACTTAGGTTGCTAGATACAAGTTATCTAGCGGTCTAGTTGGGAATTAAAGTTCTCTGCTTGATTCTTAAACATTCTTTAGATAAAAGTGACAATATTGATTATGGGTTTAGGATAAGTTGCCTACATTCCTATCACTTTGGGCGACCTGCACAAGCCTAATTGACTAAAACTTAAAAGAGGAGATTCCAGAGGCAAAGACAACAGTTTTAAGCCAAGCTGAAGAAAGTTAAAGCCTAGAGACATGCTTATAAGAAGGTCAAAGCTTAACACAGTAAAGAAATAAAAGAGCTCGGGGAAAAGCAAGAAAAGGAAAAAGTTGGAGATATGCAAGAAAATATAAAAGCTAGATAATAAGTTAAAGCCTTATGATGTGGGGATCCACCATAACAAGTATAGGTCCATAAAAGTTTGGGTGCCCAAGAAGCCTAAAGAAAGGCAACCTAAAGAGGATTCACCCATCATCTCAAGAAATAAAGTTAAAGTGAATACAGTGTTTTTACTGCCTTTGAGTATTTGGCCAGATCGAGGTAGAGAACTACACTTAAGGAGGCAACGTAATTTGCCCAATCTCATATGATGAAGGTGAAGACAAGGCGACAATGGTTACTTTGCAACAACCCTATTGTCTTAAACAAATCATATTCTACTATTGTATGTAAATGCCAAGTTGAATTCTATCCCAAATAACATAATATTTATGGATAATGGTTTAGGGTGTCTGTCATACCCACAAAGTTCTTAAAGAAGATCGACTTTACCATGGATTAAGTTAAAAAGGTCAATATGTCGATATGTAACTTCACTAGATGAGAGACCTAGGTCGATGAATATATGGAGTTAAACCTTAAAATTAGGCAATACACCACCAAGGAGTGGTTCTTCGTGATTGATGCAGATGGCAGCTATAATCTATTGTTGGTGCCAATTGTGTTATCGCATCAACTTTACATTAGATGATGTGAGTATAGAGGCCTAATGATGAGATAGAAGTCATTCATGAGGACCCCAATCTATTTATTGAAGCAGTTCACATAGTTGATGTAATCATGTATCAATGCATGGTGAACTTCAGGAACATTGTCAATAAGGCATCCTAAGAGCAAACTATCTCTGAATTGGATCAACTCAAGGTTTTAATGTCAAAACTTGAGTGGCCAACATTTGTGAATTTAGAAGTCGCTCATTGATTATGAAGTCTATTGGTTAAGTAGACCAAGATGAGATAATGTTCCAAGAAAATCAAGAGGTTAATTTTGGAGCACAACTCAAAAGTCTCCATTGAGTGCATAAGGATGACTCAGGTATTAGTCTTAGACCTCAAACTTATGCCTAAGAAGTTTGATGATCAGCTAGCTGAAACCTAAGATCCCTTAAAGGAAGTAAATTTGGGGACTGAGGACCTACCTCAGCCAATATTCATCAATGCAAAATTTGAAGCTAAATTAATTGCACTATTAAAAGAGTACTTATAAGCTTGGCCGAGAATGTTCGGTGAGTGATTTAATATTAGTAAGTGATCCATGGTCGATTGTCACCCAATGGCAATGAATCTATAAACCTCTAGACTTTATTGCCCAAAGCCAAACTAATATAAGTGAAATTTTTTTTAGGCGAAAATTTTTTAGCTTATAGGGGTGTAGTCTGATGGTTGAGCATTGCTTAAAGCACTATAGGGGTACCTTGGGAAAAAATCCTTATTTTAAAGTTGGGCAAATTTCATATTTCATAAAGCATGATGGGTTTATTCTTGAGTGAATTAAATTTAAGATTCGGATATACTTGCTATTGAGATTTCCTCAACTTTCTTCTTTCGCAAGACATTACTTGGGCGAAGTGTTCTTAGACAAATTAAACCTGAGATTCATATTCACTTACTATTGAGATTTTCTTGACTCTTCTTTGGCAAGATATTACTTATTTAAAGTGTTATTGGGTGATTTTAAACTTGAGATTCAAATTCACTTGCTATTAAGGTTCCCTTGGCTCTCCTTTAGCAAGATGTTACTTGGGCAATGTCTTCTTAGATAAATAAGGCCTCTACTGGGGTACAATTTTGTAATTCTCTCTTACGATTATAAGGTTTTAAGGGCATTATTTATGCCTAGACTTATTTTGATGAGACTTTAGGTCTCAAGAAGAATATTATCTTATAGGCTTAGGCTCCACCCATAGCGATAAGCCTTTAGGTTTGAAAGAGTGAATTGTCTTATGAATTTGGGCTTAGCCCATAATAGTAGCAAGATAAGATCCACAGGTATTTGTCAGTTAGTATTAAATTTGTATTAGACTTATTTTACTAATAGGACTCTTATATAATACTTATATAAAAGCAACTATAGCACCCTAAAGAAGGGTTCTAAATTTTCAACAATAATACACTACATATTTTCTTAAACTTTTCTTTTTCTTTCTTTTCTAATCTCTTGAATTTTTCTTAGTTGATAGTAATGTTTGCCTAAATGTCACCTAAGCTGATAATGTTTTGCCTACATACTCACCTTTGATTGATGACTTTATGGTCTATATATCAAACTCGATTAACTCAGGTTAATTATTTATTGCTTAAGTTTTTGGAATACCGACAATACCTGACTGCAATACCCTTTATCATTTAATTTACCTCTGAGAGTCCCCTAACTCATATCATATCAAGTAATTTTGAAACAATATGTTTTAGCTTAGAACACACTATATAGCCTTTGTTTGGATGAAAAAGAAGGAGAGATGACATGAAACGAAGAATAACTAAAATGTACCAGAATAATACAAAAAGATAATGAGTGATTAATTATTCCTTCAAGCCTCATTTTATAATTTTCTTTTAGATTGAGAAAATAAAAATTCTCATTCTACTCATAATTAATAATTTTTTAAAAATAAGATAAAATACAAAAACTATATTGTGGTTTACACTTTTAGATTTTAGAGCTTGTAAAATTTTTTAGGACAAAAGGAGGGATTTGAGGTTTCACTCCATTAGTATATATGGTCTAAAATTATTCACATTATTAAAATATAGGGAAATAACTCCTTTGACTTTGTAACTTTAAGGTTCTAATTTAGTCTAAATTTATCCTAAAATAAAAATTAAAAAAGAAGATTTTTCATCTATTTTATAAATAAAAATTGGATAAATTTACATTTAAATCTTCTAGAATCTATTAATAAATAAATTTTTATTTTCATTTATTTTAAAATAAATACAAGTCATATTTTTTAAAAATTAAATTAAAATTATGAAAAAATTAAAAGTTAAATTTCAAGAATATCATTTTTTAAAAATAAAAGAATTATAAAAAAAATATGATTTTGAATGTTTATGCATTTCAAAGCAAGGGTGGACAATTAGTCTAGATCATCCAAATAGACTAAACTAAAAAATAGAAAAAAACTAAACTTTCAAAATATAAATCGAAATGAACTAAATTAAGTTTATGAACTTAATCAAAGTCAATTGATTTAATTATAGTTTAGTTCAATTATAATTAATTTTTTTTAAAAAATAATATTTAAATATGTTAATGTAAATGATATATTTTTAGAATATGTTAATACATTTCTAATATAAATAACAAATTTCAAACAAATTTATATTTAATTTATTTTGATTTGATTAAAGCAAGTCCAATTTAATTGGCTTGGTTAAATTGAAATTTTTTATTTAAAATCAAATCAAATAGATTTCAACAATTTTTATTAAATGAAACTTAACTTATATTTAAATCAATCAAAAAATGGAATCAATATGGTTTTGAGTTAGATTTGAAATTTTTAATCCAGTTTGATATCAGAGATGATAAATGAAGAATATATGATAACGACACTGAGTAAAAATTAATTTTTAAATTCATTTTCTTATATTTTTTTGGATTTATTTTTATTTAAAAATTTTCATCAATTTAAAAAATATTTTAAAGAAATGATGTGATTGGGTTTAAAGAAAAAAAAACTTTCAAATACATAAATATCAAAATCATAATTAAATCTAATTTTTTTTATTTTTTCATCATTTTAATTTAATTTTGCACAATATTTATTTAGTTTGAAAATAATTAAGCGTTTAAATTTTATTTATTAATAGATTTTTCATGTTATTTAAACATAAATTCATTCAAATATACTTTGATTTAAATATAAGTTTATTTAAATATATTTTATTTATTAAACTATCTAAAAAATCTTTTTTTAAAATTTTTAGAATAAATTTGAACTAAATTGCATATTTCAAAAATTATAGGGCAAAAATGAGTCCATTCCCTAAATTTTTAATAGTGCAAGTAATTTTGGATTATATGTACTGAAGGAGTGAAACCTTAGACCTACTTTGTTATAAAAAAAAAAAAAATAATTTTTCAAGTCCAAAAGTGTAAAATAGTGAAACTATAGGATACTTTTAATACTTTCTCCAAATTTGATATGACTTTTCTACCCTTAGGCTTCATTTATCTTGCAAAAAATATTTCTTATATTTTTTATATTTAGCATACTAAAAAATTTATCAACAAAACATATTTTTATAATGAATAAAAAATTAAATTATTTTCAATAATAACTTATTCTTCAAAGAGAAAGTCATTTTCTAGAATTTAAAAAATTTATTCAAATGAAAAATAAATTTTATATATATATATATATATATATATATATATATATATATATATATATATATATATTAATGTGTTCCTACTATTCTAAAAAGATTGTCACATTCTATTTTTCACATTATTTAAGAAAAATATATTTAATATTTTGTTAGCTAATAATCTATAGTATATTTTTTCATTTATATCCTTAATAATATTTAATGAGAAATTAAATGTACTTTATCTAATTTAATAATTAGTAAGGGTAAATTAGAAAGATTGAGTATAAATATTTTAATTTAGTAAAAATAAGCATGAATTTTGAGACATCTTAAAAGGAAAAGTAGACAATCTTTTTGGGATAAAGAAAATACTTATTATCGTTGATCATCCCTAGCTATTGACACTCATCACCAATTATTATTAGCTGTGGCAATCGTCGACAATAGGGGAAATTTATATATTTCTTATTTTTAATATTTTTTCTCATGTTCAATGATAAATGGTGTAAACATAAAGTGTTATATTATAATCTTATAAATAAAAATTAATATTTTTCAATGTATTTCAAACACTAATAAATATTTTTTAAAAGTTATTTTTCTCAAAAAATATTTTTTAAAATAGATAAATTATTTTTCAAGAAATAATTGAATCTTGATGCTTAAAATCACTTTTTATCCTCAAGTCTCTAAACATTTAAAAATGGACAAGAAAACTTATTCTCCTATTTCCTTTTTTTATCATGAAGATAAAATTAGTTATTCATTTTCTTATTCATCTAAAACTATCAAATATAATGTAGAAAATTTCTCTTTAGAAATTTTTTTAGAATTTTAGCCTTAATTTTAGTTTGGAACTATAACTGATAAATCAAGAATAGTCTCCTTTCCACTTTTTCTCTTCTCATTTTTTATATTTATTGTCAATTAACTCATATATATATTTGTTGTAGTTTTCTTATATTTCACCTTATGTAGTGTTGCTTTGTAATTGGTTTCTACTCATTTATGACCATTGTTTTCATAATATCTAATAGAAGTTATTGGTTTGTTCTATTAGAAAATGTGATGTTGTAGAGTGTTAAATCCATCAATGATAAAGAGTTCAACTAAAAAAATAGTGAGACTTTTAAAATAATTCAAAATCTATGTAGAATGAATTTTAAATAGTGATTTGAGATGTTTATCTCATTTAATGAGGTTAGATTACATTTTTATACATCAAGATTTGAATGTAAATACTATATGACTATTACTTTGATTAGATGATATTTTTATCTATATAAAAAATAATTCAAAAAAACTAAGAAGAGGAAATAATTCAAAGATTTTGTGGAATTTATTCAAAATGGTATAAGATATTTTTCTCAGTTTGTAATTGAGATTAGCGATTCAATGACACTAATTTCTATAAAAAAAATAAAAGAAAACATACTCTAGGTTATGTTGTTTATACATTTTATTCAAATTTTGAGAATTAATTCATATTCAAATGAAGAGATGAGAGAGGTAGGTGAGAGAGAATAAAATATTGAAAACTGGTGGATATTGTATCACATATTCACTTAAAATACTCGCACAAAGAAGAAGAAAGAACAATTGAACTTTTATTGAATTTTTCAAGTGGCTTGATACATTTAACTTAGCGTACATAGTTATTTATAATACTCAAAATATGTAACTCGCTTTAACTTAATTATACTCTAATAAACTCACAAATTAATGTCAATAGGGAAACTCACACATTAATCAAACAATTCAAAAAGTCTTATGTAATGGCACAAAACTTATAAGATATAAAAACTTCATTTAATATTCGATTTTAATATCTAACACCTCCTTATAAATTAAATTATTCACAATTCTAAGTATCATCCTCAACTTTTTAAAACTATCATACTTTAAAAATTTCATGAAAATATCAGTAATTTGGTCTAGAGTGTTTACATATTCTAACTAAATTTATTTCTTCATAACACACTCTTGAATTAAGTGAAATTTTATATCAATATGCCTACTTTGGTCATAAAACACTAGATTCTTGTCTTAATTTTATTACCTTATTTTGCTTTATATGAAGTTTCTTTAATAAAATCCTTAACCAAATAGCATGATATGCATTAAAGGTGGATGCAATATGCTTAGATTCATAAGTTGAGTGTGATAATAGGTTGCTTCTTTGAGTACCAAGAAATTATATTATTTCCTATAAAGAAAACATTGTTAGTGGTGTCTTTCCTATTATATGTTGGCCCTTGTGCACCAAGAAGAGAGTTGAATGAATGGAAAATTTATATTTTTGGAAGGAGTGTAAGTAATTAAAGTAAGAGAAAGAGTCCGAGAAGAACACACACAAAAGATTTATAGTGGTTCAGTATTAATTAACCCTAAGTTTACTCTTTAATTCTTTAACTAGGTATTTCACTTATTCTCAGTGATGCTTTACAAGTTCACACCTAACCTAGTGTTTAGGCTCACACTAAACCCAATTACAATTGTGTTTAAGGCTCCCACACAACCTTACATAGGAGTTTTGTCTCTTTGGCTCACTTTAAAAACTAATTAGGCTAACACCTAACATTCAACAACCCTAAGTACAAAGAATAAATGAGTTAAAGAGTTGAGAAATCAAATTGCAAGAGTTTGGCCATAATTAAATGTTATCCTTTTGCATTCAAAGCCATTTGGTAAAGCATTTATAGGTTTCAATCATCAAATAGAAGTTACAAATGAAACTATTTCCAAATACCTAAAGTTGATGGCAAAATCTTGCATTTTATACTTGTCAGATTGAGATTGTGGTCACTACCTTATGTCACAATTGCGACCTGCATTTTGCTTTAGGTTTTGCTCAGTCACAGTCGGGATCTTCAAATGTGTCTAACGGTTAGTGATACTTGGCATTTAGGCATTGGTTCTTCAAAAACTAGTCATTGGTGCCCTATGACAGTTATCAAAAGTTGTTATCGCAATTTTGAAAGGTTGATCACTACTTTCACCATAAATCAAACTGTAGTTTTAGTGTTCCAAGCTCTGGGTAGATCGCAGTCACTACCAAAATGTCATTACTGTGAATTTTGGACCTTAAACGGCTTTTTGATATGTGATTTAACATGGTTGGTTGTTTGAAGTCACTCTTTGATCATTTGAAGATAGCGGTTGCGACCCAAGCTGTGACAGGCACTGTGAATTAGACTGGAGCTTTTGTTGGCAATTTTTTCTTGAGATAGCGATCACGACTTAGGAGGAATTTTTCACACTTTAGGCAATTTGCATCCAATCACTTTCATTTTACTTATAATGAATTTTTAACCTAATTTTTGCATAGACAAAACTTAGAAATGATGTTAGAACCTTTCAATCTATATTGTCAAGATCAAAAGAAAGTTTTGACTTAGGTTTGACCAACCTAATCCAACACTGACTTAGGTTTGACCAACCTAGTCCAACATTATATTTCCTACAAATCACTATCATAATAATCCACCAATTTGAATTCATTTAAGGATGACGAAAATATCCCATAGTCAATAGTACCTATAAGGTAATGAAGAATCCTCTTTGCTTTTTTCAAGTGAGAATTAAGGGATTCTCCATAAAATGGTTGAATAAGATATATGGTCTTACACAAATCAAGTACCTTTGACTTCCTATTAGACTTTTGAATAAAGTTGGATTGACTTTTTCTATCTCTTCTTTCATGTTGGATAGCTTTATTCCAACCTCTATCAGAGTGTTAACAGGATTTCATTTAAACATGTTGAATTTCTTTAACAACTCCTTTGTATAATATTCTTACGAAATGAATATCCTATCCTACATTTGCTTCACTTTAATTCCTGGATAATAAGACATATCTTATGTCACTCATATTAAATTCTCAATACATTGCCTTTTTGAAATCCTTAAACATTCTTGGATTACTACCTATTAAAATAAGATCACATATATAGATGCAAATAAATAATAATTCTCAATATATGCATATGTGAAAACCACTCCCTTGGAACAAATTATCAATATGGCTACTCCAATCTCTTGGCATTTGTTTGAGCTTATATAAAGCTTTCTTTAACTATAATACCTTATCTTCTTGGCCTTTGAAAACATATTCTATTTGTTGTTTAATATAGACCACTTCTTTAAGATAGTTATTTTGAAAAATAGATTTGACATCTAAGTAATGGATCTTTCTAGGATTTTGAGTAACAAGAGAGATCAATAATCAAATGGTCCCTGAGTGAGTAAAAGGAGCAAATAGACATTGTCATATTTTTACTTGAAACATTTAACAATAAGTATGGTTGTCCATCGATTAATTCAATTTGATTCGGTTTGATTTTCAGTAAAATCAAATTAATTAAATTTAAGATTTATAAAAATCAAATTAAATTGAAATTTTTCAGAACCAAGCCTAATCAAACCAAATTTAGTTCGATTTATTTGGTTCAGTTTGTTTTGAATTGAATTTTTTAAAAAAAATTTTAATATAAATTATATTATTTTAATTATTTATACACATAAAACTTATTATATATTAATTATATATAGAGTAAATTTATTTATTTTTAAGTAAAAAATTATATTTGTTATTTGTTTAAAAAAAATTTTATAAAAATTTAATTTATTTGATTCGGTTTAGTTTTAAAAAGCAAACCAAATTAATCAAAATTTTTTAAAGAAATCTCGAACCAAACTTATTTTTAAGTTCAATCAAATCTAACTGAACTAAACCAACTAGTTTAGTTCAATTTTTCATTTTAAACTATAAAGTGGACAACTTAGCAATTAAGCTTAGCCTTATACCTTTCCTCTTCACCCTAAGCAGTATTCTTAGCTTTGAAGACATATTTAAGGCTAATAGCTTGATAACCACTTATAAGAGTGACAAGCTCCCAAGTGTTATTTTTCTTAATTAAAGAATTTCTTTGTTCATCGCTTAGACCCATTTTGTTCTTGCTTGCCTTTTCATAACTCAAAGGCTTAATATCGACATGCAAACAAAGTAAATTAGTATCATTTAACTCTAACCTCTCAAGTGCATCATAAAGATAAATGAAACTTGATATCTCTTTATTCTTACTCTTGAGCTTGATGCAGGTGTACTTGATGACGATGATGCATGAGATGATAAAATTGGTGAAGTAACCTTTTTTTAAAACTTCGTGGACATCTAGTTCATCTTCTTTAATGCAAGGAAAGAAATCATAAAATTTTTCCTCTTATGAACTCCAATCCTATGCCTTTACCTCATTAAACTCAATATTTTTACTAATCATAATTTGTTTGTTACTTGGATTAAATAACTTGTAGCCTTTTTTACTCTCCTTATCATTAATGAAAACAACCTTCTCACTTTTATCATCATGTTTTGACATGTCTTGTTTTGGAACATGCATATATGCATTAGGTCCAAAAACTCCCAAGTGTGACACATTTAGCTTCCAACCATTATATACTTTCTGAGGTGTCACATTCTTTGAACTCCTATTTAGAAAACAATTAGATATGTACACTGCATAAATAATTATTTCAGCCTAAAACTCTTTTTACATCTTTTAAATTTTCAACATATTCCTTGCTATATTTAGAATTATTTTATTTTTTTTATCAATTTCATTTTATTAAGGAGATCCAGGAACTATCAAAACATGACAAATTCCATAGGACTTATAATGTGAACTAAGAAAGCACCAAGTAAGATGAGCAACTCAAATACAAAGGGCAAATGATAAGGTCACGCTTGAAGAAGTTCAAGGAAACAATAAGAGTGTTTGTGGAGGATGAAATCAAGTGTAGAATGGAGAACACAAGTTCAAAGGTGATTAGAGTATTATAGGGGTCTTTTACAAAGGTAAAAGAGTCATCTATGCACCTTAATTTCATGTTTCAACCCTCAAAGTCAAGAACTCAAGTCAAACTCTTCAAATGGAGCAATTTGCAATAAAAATGATCTCAAAGATTCTCAAAGGTTTTAAAGGGTTTCATGAAGATTCTAAAAGATCTAAGAGATTTCCAAGAAGCTTCCATACATCAAATGTGGTATACGTAAACCTTAGAAGAAGCATGAAAAGTGGCGATCAAGAATGAAGAAAAGTCAAAATTTTATCAAAGATTTGCTTAGTTATCATTTCCCTTCCTCTTTTCTAATTGGTTGAATTCTATCTCCTATTTAATTGAGGATTTCAATTATTTTCTTGATTACGAACATTAGCTATAGTTTAGGAAGATAATTCCTCTCTTAGCTAAATTATACATAGAATATTTCTAGATTAATTCTTTTTCCTTTTTCTATTAGGACCACTATTAGCTAAGTCATGTAATGCCCTTTTAAAGGCCTTCAAAATTGTGTGCCTTCATTATTCAATCAATATAATTTTGTTTTGTGATTTAGTTCTTTAAAGAATTTTTATGAATTTATTGAGTTAAGGCTTGGGATGTTCAAACATAATTTAATCTACACTTAAAAATTGACTTAGTTGATCTTATATTTGGGATTAACAACCTTTAATTTTTTATAATTAAGGTCCTTAAGTATGGGTTATTTAAGGGTCATGTTGGAAATTAGAGTTTTCTTGCTTGATTCATGAAATGATCCTAAGAAAAGATATTAAGATTGAAGAAGAAAACCAATATGGCAACAGGTCCCCAACGACTATAAAATCTCTAATGACATAAAAAAAACTTTTAACTCATATATTTGACTTTGTTTGTAATCTTTTTTCTTACTGATATTTTAGTTATCATTTGTAACTTATTTTTTTTTCCTTTTCTTCCTATTCCTTTCTTTTATAGCTATTGTGTATACTTGTATATAAGAAGGATATTCGGTCCTGTTTTGTTCAAGGAATGAGATCATATTTTTTTTTGCTTTATCCTCTTTATTGTATTTGAGCCCATATACACAAGAGAGTAAAAAGCAAAACAACTTGATCCCATGGCTAAAAACAAAGAAACCTTGCTCACTATTTAAAACTTCCACTAATGCTTTAGTTTAGTAAACTAAAACAAACACAAACCAATTTCTTATTTGGAAATCCTAAGTTTTAGCATTAGTTCACAGCCTTGGCATAAAACATCATCTTATTGAAGGGGGTAAACTAGCCATGAAACTAATAAGTAATGACAAGGAGACAACAAATCAACATATACCACATGGCTAAACATTGATGGTTTTTTAACAACTTGGTTGCTAGGCACCATTATTGAAAAGGTATTACTTGATCTTGATGACACCAGTTCTGCATATCAGGCGTGGAAGTCAATAAAAGATAAATTTCTAGGAAGTTCAAAGAAGAAAAAGGTGTTTCTCAATGAGACTTTTATGACATTGACAAAAGGTAAAATGTCACTTGATGAATATCTACGAAAGTTCAAAGGAATTTGTGATAACTTAGCAGCCATTAAAAAACCACTAGTCGAGACCAATAAAGTGTTCTAACTCGCAAGAGAGCTTGATCTGAAGTATAAGGATTTTCAAATGGCAATGCTCACCAAACCACCCTATCTTTCATATAAATGGTTTGTATTATCTCTTAAGGCTCATAAACAAATGATATAATTAGAAACAAAAAATGACCAATTGAATCATGAGTGATCATATTACAGTAGTCATAGACGTAAGAGGCCATAGTGGATGTTTCAACTCAAAAGGAAGAGGTTTTGCTCTTGTAATCATTCAAAACCAATCTCAAAAAGAACAACACCATGAGTCCAAACAACCGCCCTAACATCCACAACAAAAGGAAAACTTTATAACTTATCAAATTTATGAAAAATAGAACCATTTTGCTAAATGTTGGAACAGGTTTGATCATTCTTTTCAGCTTGAAGAGGAACTTCCACAAGCACTTGCAGCCATTGCTATGAATGACAACCATGATAATGATCTCTATTCTAACTCTGCTGCCACAAACTATATCTTGAATAATCTTGGTAAAGTTTCAAAACTCAAACCTTACCAAGGAAATGACATATTATATGTAGGAAATAGTGAAGATTTGAAAATTTCTCATGTTTGAGAAGGCAATATACATACTAAAACTAGAAATCTTAAACTTAAAAATGTTTTAATTATTCCTAAAATAAATAAAGATCTATTAACCATTGGATAATTAACACATATGACAATGCTTGCAATGTTATTTTTCTGCTAACCGGTTTGTTATTGAGGATTTTTAGGGAAAAGTGATAGTTAAAGGATTTAAGAAAGATGGATTATAAGCATTAGAAGAAATTGAAACTATGGCTTTCATAGCCATTGCTAATCGTGCTTCAATCACCATTTGGCATCAAAGATTAGGCCATGCCCATTTTAAATTTTTAACAATTTTACAAAATAAATATTTGATTGATATTTCTAGTTGGAAAAAGCAAGGAACCATTTGTCCTTCTTGTCAAATGGGAAAAAGTTGTAAATTGCCTTTTAATCCATTTACTAGTTGTTCTTAACATCCTTTTGAAAAATTACATTGTGATTTATAGGGACCAACCCTTATTACTTCTTGTCAAAATTTTAAATATTGATGATTCACTAGATATTCTTGGATCGTTCCTTTCCGAAAGAAATCAGATTTCTTCAAAAATTTTCTAAAACTACAAAAACTTATTGAAAATCGTTTTGAGAGGAAAATTAAAAATTTTCAAAGTGGTGGAGGTGGTGAATTCACATCTCTAGAATTTGAAAAGTACTTGGAACATTGTGGTATTCATCGTCAATTTTCTTATCCTCACACTCTTAAGCAAAATGGTGTTGCCGAAAGGAAACACCAACATATTGTTGAAACATGCCTAACTTTACTTTTTCAAGCTAAACTTCGCCTTAAATATAAGATGGATGCTTTCCTCATGATTGTTTTCTTAATCGATTATTACCTTCTACTAAGTTAAATATGGAAACACCATTTTTTAAACTATTTGACACTAACTCAGATTATGGAGGTTTGAGAATTTTTAGATCCAAGTGCTTCCCATATTTGAAGAATTATGGAAATAATAAGTTCTCTAAGAAAACATACCCATGTGTTTTCATTAGATATAGCCCAACAAGTATAAGATGCAAATGCCTTGACCCAATGACAAATCGAGTCTATATTTCTCAACATGTTATCTTTAATGAAGTGTCTTTCCCTTTGATATAGATACTACCCAAAGTATTACAATATATAGATACTACCCAAAGTATTACAAACACCACATTTAAAATGGTATCCTATCCATATTCAGATGCTTGGATTCAAAAAGGGAGAGTAACTTGAGTTCAAAAAAAGATGATGAAAAGCAAAATAGTAGCCAAAATTCCATACATAAACCAACTCCAATCATTGATTCATTAATCCTGCCTACAAATAACCTTATAGGAACAACTCTTATCCAAGACCCACCAACACCTTCAACCACTCCAATACAAGAATAAACTTTCTAGTCATATTTCATATCGCTTGACATTGCTAATAGCTCTGATAATAGAGAATTGGATAATTACTCTACCTCATCTTCATTCCCTCATTTACAAGATATTTCTAATAATTTATTTGTTGACTTAAATAATTCTTCTACAGGTACCAATAATGATCAATAACATACCAGTACCAATAATGATCAACACAACGGTACTAATAATAATAAAGAAAATCACATGATCACAAGACGTCAACTAGCTCAAAATCTGCAACTTGATCCATAACTTGCATCTAAAACTCAAATTATTAGAGATCATCATCATCCTATAACTTTGATATGTACAACAAATATTAATGAACCAAAAAAAATTTTGGTAAGCTCTCACCATTTCACATTGGCATAATGTTATGAAAGAAAAAATCCATGCCTTACACTCTAATAAAACTTGGATCTTATTACCAATACCCATTCATATTCACGTTGTAGGATCAAAATGGATATTTAAAATTAAATTCAATGATGATGGTACTTTGGATTGATATAAAGCTCGACTAATAGCCTAAGGCTACACACAAGTTCAAGGAATTGACTACAAAGAAACCTTTAATCTAGTTGTTAAAGTAACCAGAATACATCTTGTTCTTAGTATTGCAGTCTCATATAAGTAGGGATTAAGAAAACTTAATTTCAAGAATACATTCCTTCATGGATAACTCCAAGAGATAATATATATGGAATAACCATCAGGCTTTAAGGATCCATAATTTCCTCATTTTGCATGCAAATTAAATAAGTCTTTTTATGGTCTTAAGTAAGCTCCAATAGCTTAGTTTGATTGTTTATCTAAATTTTTTATTCATTTTAGGTTCTCATGTAGGATCGTTGATTCGTCTTTCTTTATCTTTTGAACTGAATCTATTATTATTCTTATATTAATTTACGTTGATGACATTATTGTAATAGAAAACAATAATAATCTCATTCAGACTTTGATCAGAAAGCTGGGACAAGAATTTGCCATCAACGACCTTAGACAACTTAGTTACTTCTTAGGATTTGAAGTTTGATATGGTAAAGATGGACTCACTCTCTCTCAACATAAATATGCCAAAGAACTTATAGAATGAGTTAGACTATTTGAAAGTTCCCACTTTAACACTCTTATAGCTTTGAAGCAGAATACCGAGCCATGGCGTTGCTATAACAAAGCTTATGTGGATTCCCTTTCTTCTTTAAGATATTGGCATACAACTTCATTGACCATCATAATTAATTTCTTATAATCTTAGTGCACTTTACATGATAATGAAGCCAGTATTTCATCTTCAATTAAAACATATTGCGACAGA
Source organism: Omphalea diandra (assembly GCA_949677035.1). Lineage (NCBI taxonomy): Eukaryota > Viridiplantae > Streptophyta > Magnoliopsida > Malpighiales > Euphorbiaceae > Omphalea > Omphalea diandra. Next base: position 15,781 of record CATIWR010391424.1, read on the forward strand.
CTACCATTTTGTTAAAGAAAAGGTAGCTTTAGGCACACTTATTACATTATTTCTACACTCTTCACAGCAAATAGCTGATATTTTCACCAAACCATTGTCAAAACTTTATTTTCAATAACTAAGGAGCAAGCATGGTGTTCATTTACTCATTACCTCTAACTTAAAAAAAAGGGTAAAAAAGAAAACCAATATGGCAATAGGACCCCCACAGTTACAAAATCTCTAATAACACAAAAAAAACTTTTAACTCATATATTCAACTTTGTTTGTAATCTTTTTTCTGGCTGATATTTTGGTTACCATTTGTAACCTGTTTATTTTCTTCCTTTTCTTCCTATTCCTTCATTTTTTAGCTCTTATGTATACTTATATATAAGGAGGATATTTGCTCCTGTTTTTTTAAGGAATGAGATGATATTTTTTGTTTTATCCTCTTTAAAGATTGCATATGAGTTTGGACCAAATTACTCACCTTTGTATCAATTTACAAAACTTTTGAATTCATTAGATATGAACTCACCTCGATTATCATTTCTTAAGGCTTTCACCTTATGGTCATTCTTTGTTTTAGGTAAGAATTTGAACTTTCTAAAAGCATCAAAAGCCTTATACTTCTACTTCAAAAAATAAACCCAAAATATCTTATTATAATCATCAATAAAGAACACAAAATAATAAGAGCTTTTACCAAGTGATGGGGGCTTAATAGGAAATTAAGCATCTACATGGATAAGTTGAAGTGATTTAGTAGCTATCAAAATAGATTTCTTTAGGAATCTTTTATTAGGATGTTTGCCAAGTAAACACGCTACACATAATTAATCAAGGTGATTAATTGTTGAAATGCACATCATATTTTTACCTTTTAAATCCTTTAGACTTCTAAAATTTAGATAACCATACCTCATATGCCAAATTTATGATGGATCTTTTACACACATATTTAAGGATATACCTTTAACCGTCTATATGTCTAGCATGAACATTTGATTCGTTGTTATAATAGCCTTAGCTATAAGATCATTATCACAATCTTTCAACTAAATTATATGCCTTTGCATGTTAATCTTACAACCACTATCCAAAAGTTACCTAATACTTATTTTACTTTTTAGCTTATCAATATAATAAACATCTTGAGCATATTATAATAATCATTTCTCACTTTTTTCCTTTGTCTTTAATATCTACCTTTGTATTATAAAAAAAAAAAAATGAACATGCCCACTAACATTTGTGTTAAGCTCTACGAACTTAATCTTATCACCTGTCACATGACCACTTATTAAGGTACCATCTACTCTTCTTATCAATTGACACTTCCTTACTAAAATAGAGTAATTTTTATTCCACAACATCTTTATTGAGTGCTCTACTTGTTCATGTTTGCCATAGTTTATTCTCTCTTCATGGGCTCACAATGAACCATTGAATTCATTTGCTATCATAGTCTCTAAATCCTTAGATTCTTTAATGACAACCACCACATGGTTAAACTTTATGTAAAGGTATGTAGTATCTTTTTAATAACATGAACATCCTGCATAGTCTCTCCAAGTCTCTTCATTCACTATTGCCAAATTCTTATAAAGTAATTTGTCACGGATTCACCCTTCTTCATCAAGAGTGATGCAAACTTAATCCATAAAGTTTAAATTTGAACCTTTTTTACTTTATTAACTCTCATAACATAGTTTTAAAGAGTCTCCTATGCTTTCTTGGATGTGGCATCTTTCATAATATTGTCAAACATATTATCATTCAAACCCTGATGGATGATAGTGTGTGCATATTGATGTTTCTTTTTCTGCTTCTCTAAAGCCCGTTTTTAGGTTGGCTTAATGATGTCTCATCTTGAGGCTCCTCAAAAATTTTCTTAACCAAATCCCATGTTTTTTAAGAATTAAGGATGATCTTCATTCTAATTAATCAATTTTCATAGTTTTGTTCAGTGAATTGTGTATATTAGAAAGAAATAAAGCACCCCTAGATGTCATTTTACTATTTATGGCTCTAATATCACTATGTTGGAAGCTAGTAGATACTATATCACAGTCTCACTCAAAACACTCACACAAGAAAAAAGGAAGAACACTTGAACATGCATTAAATATTTCAAATGACTCAATATATTTAGCTTATAGTACTCAAAATATAATTTAGGAAACTCAACTTAACTTAATCAATACTCTAATAACTCACAACTTAATATAATTTAGGAAGCTCATACATTAGTCTAACACTTAAGAAATTCTTACTTAATGACACCAAGACTTTTTCTTCTTCTTCTTCTTCTTCAAACTATATATATATATATATATATATATATATATATATATATATATATATGGTGCAAAACATAAGCTTCAAAAAGCAAATAAATGTCTAAGGAATAGTAGGATACAGAAAGGGTATTTATTAACTTTACAAAATCTGTTACGGAATTAATTAATTAATTAAAGAATAATCAGTTATAGTAGCTCAGTTTATTAGTGATGTGCAGCACTAAGACGACTGTGAACTAATCCAAATGGGATCAACACCACCCACCCACCACCCCACACCAAAAAAAAAAAAAAAAAAAGACAAAGCATGCTCAACAGGGTAACGCATGCCAGACAAGTCATGGGCCCACCTAGCCCACTCCTAGCTAGAAGAAGTTCCCATGCTTGACCATGATCAATTTCTTTCAAAATCAAGCCCGTCTATGCTGTTCCTAATACGTATTTGGTTTCTCTTATCTAGCTAGTATGCACATAAATGGAGATTGCTTTTTGCACACACTGAATAAACAAGAAGTCCTAATAGGTTTCCTTAATATTAAAACAAAAGCCACGTTTAGTGAAACATTGGTTTAATAGTGAAACTTATTCAGAATAAATGAGACAATTACCTAATGAATTAGTATATAGAAATGGGACAATTAGCTATCGAATTATGGTAAAATATATTTGCCCACATTGTTTGTAGTTGCTGGACTAAGAACATGATCATCTAATCAATTTATCAAATATCATATCATTATTTGATGAAAGTTGCAACCACTGAACCATACTCTTTATGCTTCTTTTTTTTTTTTTAAAAAAAAAAAAGGATTCTGATTGGAATTCCAACTTAAAAAGACTTCAATGCTACTGAACCAAAAGCTCATTGGTTACCATTAACGGAATGGCTAATGGATAACCCAATTGTATTTCGTCATTCATACTTTTATGCAATCATGTATATTAATATTCCAGACTTACCATGGTTAGACCAGCCTGCCTTTTCTTCATCGCTTGCATGAGATGGGGAGTAGAAAGCCTTATGGACACATCATAAGGGATAATAAAAGCTGTTCAGGGATCTTTTTAACATCACATCATCAAAATCTAAAGTCTAATCTAAATTAATGGATGGATATTGCGTCTTACTAAGAGGCTTGTTTTACTTGAATATGTTGAAGAAAAAAAGGTATGCATGATTGTCTTGCTATCTTTATTGGTATACATGTGTATGTTGACATTGTTAATCTACTTTAGAATGCTCAAATTAATCTATTCTTCTCCAGGATAGGTATATATCAACCAATTCCAATAAGTACAATTTTGGCCGGCTGTTGAGGCCATTCTGCACTAAAAAGCGGTGCTCTTTAGGATGCCTTCAAGCACTCTAATTACAGTAACTTTATCTCGGCCTTCCTGTGTTGATAAAAGATTAGGAGTTGCAAACAAGAATCCATTTATTCAAGCATAGTCACGGAAATCGGGATGATCCTACGAAGGTATGATTTACAAAAAAAAAAAAATTGCTCGATAGAATTCATCTGAGATGTCTGATGTAGGAAGAGCTTAGACGGACCATGGCAGAAGTACATGCAAGCGTATGTAGTTCAAAGTTTTAAATCTGAATCAGTTGTTATCAGATCATGAATGGTTCTGCAAGAGGGAGTTACTCTTTATTGTAACTCTTATGTATATCTTATTCTAAATCCAGCTTTTTCTTTTGTTGAGCAATAGAAAAATTAAAATGAACCAGTTACTATGCTTAACTAAGAGGCCCTGACATATAATCCTGGTTAATCTTTCTACGATTAAGGAAAATATAGCTTTAAAGACCAGGAAGAATATATTAAACCATGAAGAATATGTGTATATATTGGTATAAAAAATTTTGAAGGCATTAGGTATTAAAGTTTAAACCCTTAAATATTTTTACATTATAAGAAAAATACTCAATTACTGAGGTATTAACTCGCTACTCAAATGACACCTTGTAATTTTGTTTATGTAATCAGGCTTATGTACACAAACACTTACATATATAATATGTTTTCATCTTATATGAGTGTTGATGAACAAATACTTGGATAGTCAACAATTTTCCCAAGGCATGCTTGGAAAACTACATTGAGAGTTCTCCTTTCGTCTCTCTCCATTCGCCACATGCTTTTAATTAATGTTTCTATTCAAGGAATCAATTAACAAATAACTAAGCAGTACTATTGATATCCTCATCCAGGGAGGAGGGTAGAATTTTGCACTCTTGCACAACCATATATTTTTACAAGATAAATAATATAATTAACATATATATATCTATCTCAGGATTCATCAAACTTTTATACTACTAAAAATAGAAACCTCTTCAACTCCCTCCAATTCCTCTCATCATTTCTCAAATATGCATATTCCAATATCACAATCAGAGCTTGAACTCAAAAATCCATTAAATTTGCTTCCTTCATCTCTACCACTTTGCAAAAACAGCAATGACAAATCTGAACTATTTTCATCTGATCCCACAAAGCTTGAAACTCCATGATCACCATCATATCTATCTTCTTGGCTCAACTGAGAGGCAACAAACTTGTCTAGGGCTCTCCAGTCGGTCACTTTCTTGTTATTGTTGCTGTTGCTGTTGCATCTTCTAGCTTGCTTTTCTTCTTCATTATTATTGTTAATGTTACTGTTACTGTTATTATTATTCTCCAATATCAAAGAAATCGAGCTTGGCTTCTTTATTAATGGAAGTGATGGGCTCTCTAACTGAGGAAGCTGTACAAAGCTATCAGAGTGCGTAACACTTAAATTGTCTGCTTCTATCTCCTGCTTGCACAAGAGATTCTGTGCCAAGAAATTCTGAGGTTGCTGCCGTGCTATGTAATCAATTGGATCAACAACTGAGCTCATCCCACTTGATTCATCATAGAAATACCTTGAATCCCATCCTTCAATGCTCTTGCTTTGGCCATTTGTTCTCTTCTTGAACGCACGACAAACTACCCATCCTTCTTCCTGCAGTAACTTAACCAAAAATTGCGTCATTTAGATAACTAACCATATATTATCTCTAATATTTGACAAGCTCAAAAGTTTTCCTATGGAAAAGTTTAATTTAATTTGCAAGTAAAATTTTCTTTTTGCTTGGTTAAAAAAAAGAGGAGGAGAAATGAATTTTAGTGGATGGAGTCAAAGTAACATAATGGGGGAAAAACGAGAGAGAGGGGAATTGGAATATTTTTTTGACAAAATGAACAATGAGAGAAAATGACAGCACCATACTAGAAAAGGAATATAGGAACAACAAAGCTATATTCATGTGCTTTAGAAATCGCTAATTAGTAACTTTTGACTTAGGTATAGAGAGAGATGAAGTCATCTTTTGTAACAGCATGCATACAGAGTCCGTAGAGTGGTGAATGCATGGAAAGCAATATTTATGTAATGGGTTTTCTCATAAATTATAATTAGAATCTAATCTATTGAGAATATGGGGATTTGTGCAAGATTAGGTGGCATGAAGAATTTATCAAGAACTAATTATCTTGTCCCTTGGAGCGAGAGAGAGAGAGAGAGAGAGAGAGAGAGAGGCAGGTGAAACTTTTCATACACGAACTGATAGTAATGGATTGATTCCTAACGAACATCTTTATGGACTCCTACACACAGAAGCAAAAGTTCGGTATGGAAGACAACCCAAGAAGAGAGAGGGAGATGTTTTGGTTAATTAGGCTTTGAGTAAGGTTGAAACTCATAACAATTGGACTCGAGAGAGACGGAGAGATTAGAAGTTTAAAAGGATGATGCTAATGCTGATGATAATGATCACTATCACGATGATCATGTTAAAGGTGGTGCTTGCCTGAGGAGGACCATTCTCGTCTGTTTCCAGCCTGTACTCGTGCATGATCCAGTCAGTTTTCTGTCCATTAGGGGCTCTTCCTTTGTAGAAAACAAGGGTTTTCCTCATGCCAATGAGTTTTGATTTGTCATAAACTGCCTTATCTCGCCCAGTTGCTTTCCAAAACCCAGCCATTGTAGCTCTGTTAGTCCTCGTCCCCGTCGGATACTTCTTATCCTTGTGGCTAAAGAAATACCACTCGTTCTGCTCTTCATATCCGATCCGGCATCTCTCTGTTCAGTACGAAAAAAATATATGACCTAAATAACATGAAAAACGGTACCAATGCAACCAGCAGCTTTATATGTGTGTATATGTATACATTAAAAATTATATTCAGTTCATGAATCATATCTGGGTTGTAATGCACAGTGCATTACTACCCAAAACATTAAACCCTAATGTGATCAATCTAAGCTTAACCACATTATGGGTGATCTAGATATAACCCTAGAAAAAAGAGATAAGTATACAAATAAAGAAAAGGAAGCTATAAGCATATGGATATATGATATTATACCTTGTAAATCCCATGGTTCAATCCTGTATAGATCAATATCTCTGATAACATCAAGATCGATCTTTTGGGACGCAACCTTTTTTCTCAGATAATACCCAACAAGCTCTTCATCCGTCGGGCGAAACCGGAATCCAGGTGGGACACACGATTCCATTGACTCCATCATAGCAGCTGGTACTGCATCAAATTCACCACCACTACCACTATTACCATCAACTATATATGGCCGTTTTAATGCATCATCTTTAAATCATAACAAAAGTGAATTATTATCATCTTAGATATATATATATATATATATATATATGCTTGAGAAAGAGAACGACAGAGAAAAAAAGGCTATAAGTGTTCCAAAAAAAA
>CATIWR010391429.1:0-17797 GCA_949677035.1 Omphalea diandra
TTTCACTAGGCTCACACTTAAACCTTTCTTGAAGTATTTTTACAGGCTAACACTACAACCTTACAACTTGGTGTTTAATGCTCACACCTAACACTTACAATTTCATAAAGAAAATTGAAGAAAATGAGTAGCAAAGATTAAGAGCTTTAATTACTTGTCATAAATTTCTTAGCAACCTTCTTCATGGCTGTTTGATGGAGTATTTACAGCCAAACTTCACCAAAGAGACTTTGCAAAACATAGCTCATCAAATCTTTGAGACATGCTTGACAGATTCTGCATTAAATGCTTGACAGTCTCAATTCGCGGTTGTTACTACTCATTAGCGGTAGCGAAATTGAAATTTCTGAAGGAAAATCTCGTTTGTGTCTAACGGCTAGTCCACGTGGCAACTTCTGATTAATTCGCCAGGAAAATATAGTCGTTGTTCTTTTACCTACTTGTATAAGTCGCGGTCGCGAGCTTTCTTGTACAGGACGCGAATTCGTCTGCCAAAAATAGTTATCTTCTTCTTCACAATTCGCAGTCACTACCAACAAGATGTCTTCGCAAATTTTGACTTCCAATGGTCTGTTAGAACACGTGTCATGCTATGACTGTGGACTTGCTTCCCTCCTAAGTCACTTTGAAATTCGCGGTCGCGATTAGGGCGTGACACACATCGCGATTTCATCTGTCAATTTTGGACTCTGTTATTTGGATGAATCGCGACCGAGAATGGCTCCGCGATTTCAGCTATCTGTTTTCTAGTAATGCTTCTTCACATATCACGGTTGCGAATACAAAATATCGGTCGCAATTTAGAAGTAATTTTTCATACTTGAGAAATTTCGAGCTTCATCCAACTTCCAACTTTAGATAAAAACTAAAGGCTGCAAAATAACACTTATTTGAAATATTAGACATGATCAATTTCCTTTGTCAAGATCAAAAGCGGTCCAATACTTGGGTTAACTACCCTAGTCCAACAGAAAATATATGAAAAAATATTTTCATTTCCTTTCATATTTTACTTTACAAATAATGGAAAATAAATTTATTTTTTTTCCCCTCCCTTTTATCCAAACATGAGGAAGAAAAATAAAAATAAAAAATAAAATTTATTTTTTCTCCTTATTTTCTTTTCTCCTTACATCATTTTCCCAAACATAGTGTAAGCTATATTGCAAGGTTGCTTTGAGTTCATTGAATATTTCTTTTATGCATTTCTAGCGGCCAAAATTCCATTTTAGATAAGGGATTTTTTTAAAAAAATTTCATGCAGTATTTGGAAGGAAGAAAAATAAGAGAGAAAGTAAAATAAGGATGAAAAATAAGGAAGAAAAGTAACTTTACCTTGTTTGGGAAAGGAAGGAAAATAAAAGAGGACGAAAAATAAAGTTTATTTCCCACTTTTATTTCTCTTCAAAATGGAGAGAAAATATGAGAGATTAACACTATGTTTGGGAAATCATGTAGGGAGGAAAGAAAATAAGAAAGAAAAATAAATTTTATTTTCCTTCCTCATGTTTGGATAAAAGGAAGGGAAAAAAATAATTTTATTTTCCCTATTTTGGAAAGCAAAATATGAAAGGGAAGGAAAATATTATTTTATATATTTTCTAATTTACTCTTTATTCAAGAAAATAATTGAATATATAATAAAAAAAGATAATTATTTTATTTTTAATTGATTTTGTATAAAATAACAATTTATATAATGAAAAATATAATGTTAATGCTAAAAAAAAATATAACAATAGTTTTTTATATTTCAAATGTTAAAAAACAGATTTATACTTCACTTTGATGTTGATTTTATGTTTATGGACAAAATTGTAGTTTTATAAAAATCCTTTAATCTCCCATATTGTCTCTCCATTTTTATAAAATTATTATTTTGCCATGTATATAAAATCAATACTAAATATGGGAGATTGATGAGATTTTTATAATGAATTGAAGTTATTTTATTTTAAGATTTAAAATAAACATAAAGTGAATTTAAATTATAAATTTAGTAAAATATTTTTATCTAAAATTTTTAATTGAAATTAATTCTTTCAAAATCTTATAACTTTTTATTTAATGCCTTTTGAGTTTCACATTTACCAATTGATGTCCAATAATTGAATATCAAAATATTAAAAAATAATATTTAATAAATATTAACGTTTAACGTTTAATTTAAAAACTAATGTTCAATATTTAAAAAATAGAACTGAATGTATAAATTTGTTTTGTTAACATTTGAAATATAAAAAACTAATGTTAATTTTTTTTTAGTATTAACATTATATTTATTATTATATAAAGTGTTATTTCATATAAAATCAATTACAATATAAATATTTATCTTTTTTTCTCATTATACAATATAATTATATATTCAATTGTTTTCTTAAATAAAATGTAAAATAGAAAATATACTAAAATATTATTTTTCTTTCATTTCATATCTTTCTTTCAAAAAAAGAAAAATAAAATTATTTTTTTTTCTTTTTATCTAAATATGAGAAAAAAATAATAATAAAAGAAAGTAAAACTTATTTTTTTCTTTATTTTCTTTTTTTCCTAGGTGATTTTCCAAACATAGTGGCAGTATTTTAATGATCAAATCAAAACTCGTTTAAGCTCATTAATTATGAATCCGCTCTTGGGAAAAGTTAAGGGGTCAACAAATCTGAATGGAAAAGTTACGCATTATTGAAGGCAAGGCACTTATATCATGGAAACGTTGACTTGCACGCTCATCAAATCGGGCCCTTTGTTTGACCCATACAATAATTCGGGACAAAGGTACATTTTTGCCCTTAACTTGTTCTCGAGGCTCATATATGCAGTCATACTATTTTTAAACCTATTTAAACTGAAAAGGAATATTTTATTGAATTTTATGTCATTTTATAAATTAAGAGTGAATATGACTTGGTCTTATTTAAAAATTTTTGAGACTGAATAAAAATTTGAGAGATTTTAAAAATGAAGAACCATTACCATTTTAAATTTTCAATTTGATTTTTTTTATAAATTAAGGATAATTCAATTCGATTCTTTTGAGATGGTTTGATTCAATTTAATATCGATTCGAATATTCAGTTACTTTAATTTATTAAAATTAAAATTTACATTTTTATATACTAAAATAAATAAATTTTACATTTTTCACTTTTAATCATTCAAGACTAAAACAAATAAGTAATAATTTAATAAATTATAACTAACACTTACACATTAAATGTTAAACTAAAATTTTTTAATATTTACTACTAATTAATAAAGTAATATATACTAATGGAGAGAGTTAATTACTAAAACTAATTATATATATATATACACACACGATTTGGATATCGATTTTACAGTTCAGTTCAATTCTCAGTTTAAATATTACAAAATCTTTAGAACCGTTTCATTTATTTATTCTCAATCTAATTTGATTCGAAGATTTTCAAAAAAAAATTAAATATTTCAGTTCTGATACCAAATCAGTCCAATTCGAAAATCTTCATTCTCTATACTTGCCCTTACTATAAACTACATGTTGGTCATTGTAGTTTTTGAATAAATGAATGACTAAGATTATTTAAAAGATAAAAATTCAAAATAAAACTTAATTTTCCAAGAAAATATAATTTTTTTGATAAATTTGGCAAAATAGATTATATATTTATCATAAACTTGGTCTCTTTAAAATCTTTTTAAAAAAAGCATTGCTAGTTTGGCATGCACTTAAATATTTTCACCGTTCCATCATGAATACGGATCTTAATTTGAATATGTAAACGAGCTATTGCTAGTTGCGATTGAAGTGGCGTCCCCATTGTCGAGAATTCTCTTTTTCTCGTAGTCTGGAGATTGTTTTTAATATTTTTGATTTGTTATTTGATTGATATTTTTATAATTGTAAATTAAAGACGGAATGGTTTTGATTTCTAAATGAATATGATACTATGAAGATCTGCAAAAATAAAAAAAGTTATATATAAAGAACAATTTATAAAAAATGGGTGACGTTTATGAAAGAACTGCAACCATAATGCTATTTACATGCTGTTTATAGGATAACGCCAACTATAATGCTATTTACATGCGGTTTATAATGCTTTTTTTTTTTTTTTGTTGTAAGTCTAGTGAATCTCATTTATTGATAAGATAACGCCAACTATAATGCTATTTACATGCGGTTTGTAGGATGACATATAAATCAATAAAACAATTCTTTTTAGTTTAACGGAGTGTTTAGTATAGTTGATATATGCAATATATAAAAAGTTTTTATTCAATATCTAAAAATATTTATTTGGTGAATCATACAGAATAACAGTTGAAAATGAATATAATTCCAATCAACTGCGATTTCTATCAGCTCCTATTTAGAGTTTCTTTTTTAAATTTTTGTGGTTATAATTAAATAAAAGTTAAAATTATCTTTATTTTATTATTATTTTTAGAATTTTATTATTAAATTTTAACTATGAATTATAATATCTTATTTATTTATAAAAAAATATATAAAATATTTCCCTTACTAAAAATATATTGACATATACTAATTAACAAGAAATAATTATTAAGGTTTTATAAATACAAATTAATAATTATAATATTTTAAGTTTTGAAATTATATTTTGTGAACATATATGGAAAATATATTATTTTTATTACATTTTAATTTTAATTTATTTAATTTAATATATAAAATATTAACTGTATATTTTTATTAGTCATTTTATGAATTAACAGTAACTATTAAACATAGTTTAATATCAACCTCGTAGTTTACTAAACATTTAATATCAAAACTTCTATAAGCTAATAGCTATCAATAATTGATATAATTTATTAAACACTTAATATCAAAACTTCTATTAGCTAATAACTATCAACAACTGCTATCAACTATTAATTGCATCTATCAACTATCATAAATAGACCCTAAATAAGCTTAAAAAAAAAAGTTTAAGGGCATATATGAGCCTCGGGTAAAACAATAAGGGCAAAAAAGTATCTTCGTCCAATAATTTGAGAAGGATGGAGAGTTGCAAAAAAGAATCAATATATATTATTAGTTCAAGTATCGGACTTAATTTTAAACTAATGCTTGCTATTTGTCAAATAATTATACATAATAAAATCATATGTCAGTATTTTACATTATGTTATAGAAAATTGTTATATCAAACAAAATTGCAAAATAGAAAATTAGAAAACTCAACTGCTATATAGAAAAATAAACCTTTTAAATAAAAAATTAAAAAAATAAAAAATTCTAAATAAGACATCAAAATCACATAAAAAATTATGAATAGTAATATAAAAAATTATAAACAAAATTATATTTTAATTTAATTTGTTTAATTTAATATATAAAATATTAACTACATATTCTTATTAGTTATTTTATGAATTAACAGTAACTATTAGACATAGTTTTCTAAACATTTAATATCAAAACTTCTATAAACTATTAGCTATCAATAATTAATATAATTTATTAAACACTTAATGTCAAAACTTCTATTAGTTAATAACTATCAACAACTATTATCAACTATTAGTTGCATCTATCAGCTATCATAAATAGACCCTAAATAAGCTAAAAAAAATTTTAAGGGCATATATGAGCCTCAGGTAAAACAATAAGGGCAAAAATGTATCTTCACCCAATAATTTAATATATAAAACATTAACTGTATACTCTTATTAATCATTTTGTGAATTAATAGTAGCTATTAGACATAGTTTACTAAACATTTAATATCAAAACTTTTATAAGTTAATAGCCATCAATAATTGGTATAATTTATTAAATACTTAATACCAAAACTTTTATTTATCAACTATTAGTTGCATCTATCAACTATCATAAATAGACCCTAAATAAGCTTAAAAAAAAAGTTTAAGAGCATATATGAGCCTCGGATAAAACAATAAGGGAAAAATGTATCTTCGCCCAATAATTTGAGAAGGATGGGGAGTTGCAAAAAAGAATCAATATATATTATTAGTTCAAGTATTGGACTTAATTTTAAACTATTGCTTGCTATTTGTCAAATAATTATATATAATAAAATCATATGTCACTAATTTACATTATGTTATAGAAAATTGTTATATCAAACATAATTTCTAAATAGAAAATTAGAAAACTCAACTGCTATATAGAAAAATAAATCCTTTAAATAAAAAATGAAAAAACTAAAAAATAAAAAATTCTAAACAAGACATCAAAATCATATAAAAAATTATGAATAGTAATATAAAAAGTTCTAAACAAAATTATATTTTAATTTTAATTTATTTAATTTAATATATAAAAATATTAACTATATAGTCTTATTAATTATTTTATGAATTAACAGTAACTATTAGACATAATTTACTAAACATTTAATATCAAAACTTATATAAGCTACTAGTTATCAATAATTGGTATAATTTATTAAACAATTAATATCAAAACTTCTATTAGATAATAGCTATCAACAACTGCTATTAACTATTAGTTGCATCTATCAACTATCATACATAAATCCTAAATAAGCTTAACAAAAAGTTTAAGGGCATATATGAAACTCGGGTAAAATAATAAGGGCAAAAATGTATCTTCCCCCAATAATTTGAGAAGGATGGGGAGTTGCAAAAAAGAATCAATATATATTATTAGTTCAAGTATCGAACTTAATTTTAAACTATTTCTTGTTATTTGTCAAATAATTATACATAATACAATCATGTGCCACTATTTTACATTATGGTATAAAAAATTGTTATATCAAACAAAATTTCAAATTAGAAAATTAGAAAATTCAACTGCTATATAGAAAAAGAAACCTTTAAATAAAAAATTAAAAAAACAAAAAAATAAAAAATTCTAAACAAGACATCAAGATCATATAAAAAATTATGAATAGTAAATTAGAGAAAAAATAACAAGTATAAATTCTAAAAAACTTCTAAATAGGAAAGTAAGAAAATTAAAAGTAAAAATTCTAAATAGGAAACTAAAATTTATATTAACTAAAAATTCTAAATAGGAAACTAAAATTTATATTAACTCTATTAATTATTTAAAATTCTAAGTATATGAGGACAAACATAATAAAATATTAAGAATGATTTCGTTTAAATTTAATAAATTTTTTCTTAATATTGTGCTATACAAAATTGAAATTATGAATCAATAGACAGTTTTTTATACAACTACCTCACATATACATATATATTTTGTAATTATTTATAAATTTTATTTTTTATTTTGAAATACTTAATATCATTTAGTTGATTGATTATTACATAAGATTTAAGAACTTATTATTGTAATAAAATTAATGGATAATTACAAACTATATATGTATATATGAGGTAAATGTAATAAAAAATTATCTATTGATTTATAATATGAAAATAAAATTTAAATTAATTCTATTGATTGTTCAAAATTCTAAGTGTATGAGGACAAACAACAATGTAATAAATCATTAAGAATTATTTTGTTCAAATTTAATAAATTTTCTTTTAAAATTGTGCTACATAAAATTGAAATTATAAATCAATAGATAATTTTTTATTACAACTATCTCACACACACTTATATAGTTTGTAATTATCTATTAATTTTATTTTTTATTATGAAATATTTAATATCATTTATTTGATTAATTATTATAAATTAATTCGTTCAAGTTAATAAATTTTCTTTTAAAATTATGTCATATCAAATTATTACGACTAACTCTGTGCATAATTATAAATTTGAGAAATTTATTTTATTATTTTATTTACTTGATAATAATTTTTATAAAATAATAATTAAATTTTAATTATTATTATTATTAAATATTAATTTTAATCATTCAATTGATTATTATTTAATAAAAATAAATATTAAATATATTTATAATTTATTATTATAGTTATATCGTACAACGCCTATATTTGTGACTAGTATATATTATTAATTTCAGTCTCAAAGTTAGCTTTAACCCATTGGTTGCAATTTGTCAATAATACAACTATGTGCAATACTTTACATTGTATTATAGAAAACTGCTATATAAAAACATATTTCTAAATAGAAAATTAGAAAATTCAACTACTATAATAAAAAAAGTTTTTGAATTAAAAGATAAAAAGTAAAAATTTTAAATTGGACATTAAAATATTCTGAATAAAAAATTAAAAAATTTTAAAAAGTGAAAATTTTAAACTACTTTTCAATAGAAAATTAGAAACCTTAAAAGTAAAAATTATAAATAAGAAAACAATATTTAAATTAATTTCATTCATTAATTATTCAAAATTCTAAATATATAAGAACAAATAACAATATAATAGATTGTCAGAAATTATTTCATTTAAGTTTAATAAAGTTTCTTTTAAATTATGTTATTTAATATTAAAAATATGAATTAATAGATAATTTTTTATTATAATTACTTCAAATATCTATATATAGTTATAATTATCTATTAATTTTATTTTTATATTATTTATTTGATTGATTATTAAAAATTATTTTATTTAACTTTAATAAATTCTCTTAAAATGATGTCACATAAAATTAAAAGTATAAATTAATAAATAATTATTTATTATAAAAAATTTCATGCATAATTATAATTTTAAAAAATTGATTTTATTGTTTTATTTATTTAACAATAACTTTTTATAAAATAATAATTAAATTTTAATTATTATTTAAACATTAATTTTAATTAATTAATTAATAAAAATAAAAATATTAAATTAATATTTCTTATGATAATCATGTTACCATGCAAGTTCACCACTAATTGGTAACTACACATTGGTAATTACACTTTGATCGGTGAACACAGCTGCGTACATCTAATTGACACCTTTTTTTTTTTTTTTTTTTTTGGGTTAAGGCTTTCTTGTCATTATGAAAAGATGACAGCTCTGGAACTCTTAATTGCCATGGAACTCTTAATTGCCTGCTCTATAAATTACGCAAAGACAGTACTAAGTGAGAGAAGTCAAGCTGCGGCACTATACTTTACTAACCTGACAATATGATTTCTTGGAAACTATTTTTGTTCTCAAACTTCATTGCTTTGTTCTTGATCTTCTTCATGTCTTCATCTTCTGTTGCTTCTGATTCTGCGGATATGGATGGTGTGAAGGTTTCTTCTTCCTCATCAGTAAATGTGAATCTCTCAGTCTACTATGAGACTCTAAGCCCATCTTCTGCAAGTTTCGTCATCAGGAATCTCATGACTATATTCAACAATGGTCTCATAGACATCATCAATCTCAGGATGGTACCTTGGGGTAATTCTCATGTCAACAGAGTGAACAAGACCGTGGTTTGTGAGGTTTGCCTTCATCTGCTCCATCTTCATTTGTTTCTTCATTAATAGTCATGCATTTTCATCTGGGATGCATTCATTTGAGCATAGGAAGACTTCGAATCCAACAATTAGAATTCTTTTTAGATTTATATAATTTTTTAAGGTTACAATCTTGAGAAAGGTTCAGCGAATTAATAAGTGTAGTAGACTGTGAAACTAGTAGGCCGTACCAAGGCAGGAAAATCCTGTGCAGATTTACAATGACAGGTTTAGCTGACAGACATTTTTTTAGCTCTTGAGTAGCCAAAAGCTTCAGGAGCCTAAATTTCTCATCTGGGTATCCTGGAAAATGAAGCTTCATTTTGGTATTTCTTTTCTCTTTGTTCTTCCATAACCTTGCAGCCATATAGACAACTTCGGTACCACGAAACCGAACTTCATTAGTCCATTCTGGGTAATTCCGGGGACTTTAGCAGGGCCCATTTTCTCCTTTCAATTGATTTAGTTTGTCACCTTGTTCCTTTCAAAATTGAAAGGATATAAAGGAGAAAACAGTGTGTATCCTGTATTAGCTATGATTTATTAAGCTTTCAAAAGTGGTTTTTGCCTTATGCCTCCATAGACATTTTCCATCAAATGGCATCAAATAGTTCCTTCCCCATATACACCGACAGCATCATAAATTTCTGCGATTATTTTTAGAACATTTGATCAGTTATTTGATTGTAATTATGCCAAATTTTGCAGAATGGAATTGATGAATGCGAGTTGAATACCCTACAAGCATGTGCCATCAATGTCTGGCATGATGTGGTAGGACCTGCTTAATTTTCTTTTCTTCAATACCTGAAATTCTTATGTATATGAGCCCTAGCAATTTATTAACATTTCCACCAAAGTACAATTGCTATTGAGGGAATGCAAAATATTTAAATAGATCAGTTCTAATTTAATGCAGAACAAATATTATGCCTTGATTTATTGCATTGAGTTCCTAGTCCTTGAGGGAAGGCACCAGAATTGGCACACTTGTTTCAGTTCATTAGGCTTGTCTCCAGAAACTGTTTTGGACTGCTATAAAAATGGCACTGGAACAAAGGTTAGTTCCTTTTTTTTATTTTCAATCATCCATTGAAGGGGTTCCTAGGCTTTATTGGTATGTTCTTCCTCTGAATTAGTCCAAGCATTGATCTAAGCGTAAAAAAATTAACATTGACTGAATATATGCAGCTTGAATTTGTACATGGTTATGAGACTGCACACCTTAATCCTCCTCACACATTTGTGCCATGGGTAGTTGTGAACAATCAATCACTTGGACATGTTAGTTCCTAAAATTTCAGTGTCTTCCTCCTTCCCTTTGTGTATGTGCAATTTAGCACGACAACTGATTTTAATGAAATGCAGGATTATGCAAATTTTACAAGCTATATATGCAATGCATACAAAGGGAATGCTGTCCCTAGTGCCTGCAAATTGCCTACAGCAAAGATGGGAGCTCAATCAGCACATAGCGGTGAAGAAGTTAAGAAACTCTTACAACTTTGAGAGGTGATCTAGCTTTTGGACTATTTCAGTGATGGCTTGAGCTAAAATCCAAAATAAATAGTATTGGGATTCTCTTTGGACCATTTTCAATTGGTATCCTGAAGTTGTTCTTTGGTCAGGAGTTACACCATAATTTTTCTCCCATCCTATGTGTATTTGAGCAACACTGGAGGCAGCTATCTTCCCCTGTTTAGAAACTCAAATTTTAAAATAATATATAAGTGGTAGAATTCAATTTTTCACTTAAAAAATAAATGACTTTAAAGGAAATAAACTCTTGTTGTTTAATTAAGTTTTATCATTTTAATATTTCTAAACAAAAAATTTTATTATTAATCAAATTCAGTTGAATTAATAATAGAATTCAATTCAATTCTCGAGTACAATTTATTTTAAATAATGTAACCTTTTAGCTTTATCATTGATAAGCAAATTTTAGTAATCCATTCTTGCATTTCCTGCATGTGTGTTTTTATTTTTAATTTTATTCTATAAAAGGTTTAATGAACTGAATCAATATTACGAGCTAGAAGCAACTCACTTTTTTTTTTTTTTTTTATATAAAATATCTTAAAATAGGAGAATGGAACCAAAACCCCTCTTTACAAGACTATCTGTAAGCGCCTGCCTAAGTGTTTTTGAGCAACACTGAAGGCACCTCTCTTCAAGTGTCCCTAATCGACTACTGCCCTCCCTCTCTATCAACTGAAATCCTAAATCCATCGACTATCAGCAATACCCGAGAAAAATTATAAAATTATCTAATAAATTTCACATATATATGGCAGGCGAGAGCAATACATTGCATATATAAAGTAGCTCAAAATATCAAACTCGCTGCAATAACTGGGAGTTATAAGTCAAATTGTGCAGCTATCACCTACATTTACATAACAATTTGGGAAGCCATTTTCTCATAGATAACAAATCAAATGCTAAAGTGAAACAACATGGTAAGTTAATAATTGAAGGAAACTCATTCTTATCTTTGGTGGGTTTGTTAAGATAAAAAAGAACTGGAGAAAGTACCCAACAAAAACTAAGTTATGCCCAATACAAGGCCAGGTGTATAGGTTTGCATTTTGCGTTCTTCTATTCCACATCGATTACAAAAGCTGCAAGAAGTCAGCTAGCGCCTTATAAAACGATAGGTGCGAAGTTAAAAATCTGCCGCGCCATGAGCGCAGAGCTAATTGTTCATTCGCCTTTTACTAAGAAATATCGGGTGCTTGGTGCAGATAGCGGCATACTCTTACTTTTGAACCGCTTTCAACCTTCGTAAAGAGGGCTCGTACCAACTCTAGTTCAACGTTTTCTTATAGTTAAAACTCTTTTCTCCTGCATTGAGATTTCGAAAAGTAAATTGACATTTATATAGGTGACACGGGTTGATAAAATAATTTCAAATGGCTGATCAAACAGATACTTAGATCATTGATAGACAAGTTGTTTGTTTCTCTATGTTGCTGCAATGGATAATCAGGACTGGAATCTTTTTCTTAAGCACTGCTCTGAAAATGTCACCTTCACGTATTGTCCTCTTCTTACATGGGTTGTACAATTCCCCTGCCTACTTGATATAGCAACTTGTGACATGATAGATCATACCATATTAACGTTTTTTATGGATTAAGATTTGATATGAGTTGCATGATTCCTGACTGATGAAGCCAGACCACATTTTTTATCTTTCATAGAGTAGTTGATATTATGAGCAGAAATGATTCCAGATAACAGCATTTTTGAGGCTGGTTCATATTTGTTAGAGCTTAATCTTTATCTGGTTATTGTGTCAGGTAAATTATTAGATAGACATATGGTACTTCAGTAGCACCAGTAGCAAGATAATTGAGAACTTAAAAGGGTTTCCAAAGTTTATTCCAAATTGGCATACGCCAACATTTTCAAAGACATACCATTGAGCCTTTAGTTTAGTGGTACTAGATTGTCTTTTAAAGCTGAAAGTTTCCAAATTCAAATTCTAATCAGATTC
Organism: Omphalea diandra; assembly: GCA_949677035.1. Taxonomy (NCBI): domain Eukaryota; kingdom Viridiplantae; phylum Streptophyta; class Magnoliopsida; order Malpighiales; family Euphorbiaceae; genus Omphalea; species Omphalea diandra. The sequence goes on from CATIWR010391429.1 coordinate 12,838, forward strand.
AAATTAACCCAAAACAAAAAAGTTGTAATTTTTGTCACTAGGTTTGTTAGTAGAGCAGGAAATTGGGAATTCATTTATAGGTAACCTTCACGTTATTACTGATCTTGTGTTTCCTTGAAATTTAAGTCAAAGGACAAGATGTGGTAGCATCTGCATCTCAACAGGAGTGCAGATAACAAATTTCCTTCTGAATTGCTTGTACAAAAGTGATTTGTGAATGAACTAAATTATATTCAATAATTGATACCACCCTTTTCAGGTTTTTTTTTTCCTTTTCCTGATACAATTGTTTATATTTGTTTATCCCAGTAAGTAAAATGCTATTTTTCTGCACTAATACCTAATTATCTCTATGATTGTACAGTTTGCTCCATTTTTTTCTCTTCTCTTATTAAGTTATAGTGAAAGAGAAATATATATGTGAATCAAGTGAGAAATGAACTATGTAACCTTATAAATGAAAGAACCATAAAAAGTAACTTAGTGAAATTTATATGTGAATCAAGTAGGAAATGAACTATGTAACCTTACAAATGAAAGAACCATAAAAAGGAAATATAAAAAGAAGAAAATAAAAGAACTTAGTGAAATTTATATGTGAATCAAGTAGGAAATGAACTATGAAACCTTATAAATGAAAGAACTATAAAAAGGAAATATAAAAAGAAGAGAATGAAAGAACCATAAAAAAATGATATCAAGTATAGTGACAGGGTTAATGTATCCATATATTATAAAACACTGTATCCAGGCTCTGCAGACTACATTGTCAATGTGCTAGATAAGGCCCTCTTGTTAGAAGATCTCATTAACATTGTCAACCTCAGGTGGTTCCTTGGGGGCAATGCTCGCATTGTTGAACCGTACAATACATTCCTGTGCCAGGTTCTTCTTCACCTTCATCACATTCATCATTATCATCATTTTTTTTAATTTTCTTTATGCTAATAATCAAACAGAAAATACTATATTTCGCAGCATGGTCCAGAAGAATGCTACTTGAATACTATACATGCCTGCGCCATGAAAGTCTACGCAGACTTGGTAAATACTGCTTTTTACATCCCATCAATATCTTTTAGCGCTTTTGCAGCGGGCACTTGATGCAGCCTATCTAATTTGCTCAAATGTGTGTAGTATGATATTTTCCCTTTCGTTTGTTGCACGGAGAAGAAAATTTTAGAGCTTGAGCCTGCTGTGAATGACGGAGCTTTGTGGAAATCTTGCTCTAAAGCATTTGACTTGGATCCTAAACCTACAGAGGATTGCTATAGAAGTGGAGAAGGCAAGTTTAAACAGTGTCCTATTAGCTTTGTATGTTAGTTGCAGTCTGCTTGAGTTCATAATTATGGTTGAACAAAAGAGTTTGAATGCATGTGCAGCTGGAGCTTGGATATGCTAATGAGACCAATGGTCTGATACCGCACATATGTGGCGTGGGTTGCTGTGAAAAAAGATCACATAGATGTTCCAGAAATATTCTCCCTTTTCTTCTCTGCTCTCTCTCTCTTCTCTCAGTACACATAATTTTCCTGGTGCAGGAAGAATATTTGGACGCTCAAATCTACAAGGCTTACAAAGATGATCTTGTGCTTGAAGTCTACAAAGAGTTTCCACCCAGGAAAAGTTCAACTGGTAAGGCTTATTCAAAGCACAAAGTATGTCATGCCAATGCGATAGGCTTGTTAACAGAAGCACCACCTGGCAAAGAAAAAGTTGCACGGATGCACTTAGAGAAGCAAAAGCCCTAAGCTGACGTGTGATCACATATTACCATACCTGCCAGGCCCTGATGGCAAGCATTAAGCAATAGATCAGCTGGTTATCACCATGTAAATAAGTGTATAATGTCATGGCTTGTGGACATTGAAATCTGATATAGCATTACAAATAAAGATTGGTACTTTTGGATTTGTATCAAACATTTGATGAGGCTTTAATTTATCATCATGTACTTTAGATTTATATCAAACATTTGATGAGGCTTTCATTTATCATTATGATTATCAGATAATATTAAAGATGGATAATTTAATTTACAGAAAGAAAACATTCCAACAATTGTAAAAGAAATGTTGCATAGTCGACCTATCGAGGTTCAAGAGGAAAACAATGCAGTTAATTTTAGAAGGGGACCTGTCTCTTCATTTCATTCTTTAGCAGGCAACATTGCTTCTGAACCAGCTGCACCTAACTCAGAAAGTTCTCATCCACTCTAGGAAAGTTAACCTTGCCCTGTATAATGAATCTTTGTCCATATTGCAAAGTAATTCATGGCATGGCCCTCTGGCAGAGGCTGTGAAGAACATCCTGAATCGTATTTAGTGCCCTGGACAAAGCTGTTCGCTAACCTAACTCAACTTTCGGCACAAGTGGGCACTGTACAGGAGTTCATGGGGCTTTAAGATTGCACCAGAAAGACAATGGAACCTTCGGCATGCTTTATGCTGTCCTGGATCATCTCCTGCCAGGTTAAACTACAAGACCAGCAATCTTCACATTGCTTTCAATTCTGTGGATGCCACACCTCGACAGCGGGATTTCTCCAGTAGGTATACCCAGCTAGAACAGAAGCATATATAACTCTCTTGCTACAAATGAAAGCTACACTGGTTTTAATGTGTATTGCCATTCACACTTTCACTGTGATAGAGCAGCCATCATTGCAATAACAACTATGAATCAATTTTTAGCCGTTGAATAAAAAGCTAGATGACTAAATGACACCTTATTAGACATCCATTGAACTTCTTAAGACTGCTTCCAGAATACTTTTGTCAGCAGCACTTCAGTGATATTAAGACTGACCAAAAATATAGAGGGGAAAACACTTGTTAAGGCACTACACAGACACATAAGCAAACAAGACACAACGTATCCCATATGTTACCAGCACTTCCCTGATAAATAATAATAAACATTCACATCTGTTACAAAAACATTGACACAGATATAACAGCTTAACATATAATCATCAAACGACCATGCATGCCAGCTGAATGGAACAACATACACCACCTATCACAGATTTATCATCTTCCAAATGCTCTGGCATGTGTCAAAGGCAGTCATGTTAGTTGGGTCAAACTCAAACTTCTCAACCATTTTTTTCTCTCTATCCACAATATCTGAGGGACTCATTTTAAGGACATCCATTTTCCCAAAACAGAATAAAGGCAGTCCACACACTGAAAATAGAAAAATGTAAAAGATTGCATAACAAGGATACGGCCTGAGATTTTGGAGTGATTATCCAAATTGGGAATGATATTAGTGACTGAAGCATACATTGAAAGCTTCCTCCTGCAAGATGAAAGAAACATGCTTCATTTTCTGATCCACAGGAACTGAGCCAAACAAATAGAACAATACCAATTGCTCAAGGTGGATAAATATCACCAAATGAAACTATAATGCCAGCCAACAAGTAGGCACTGAGTACTTAACATCAAAACACAACTCATTGTATTCAATCTGCAGAACATCAATTGCTATATACAGCTATTAGTATAATAATCAGGCTTAGTCCTTCTCATCAAATTTAAATGAGACCAGCCCCACACAACATAAGTACATGTTATTACTACTTCCTAATTAGAGTACGAAGTCATGGATTAGTGAAAGAAAGGCATAAAAGATAAAGCCTAGACAAATATTGTATCCTTACTGTGCCCTCAGCTCTTCTCGCTCAAGTTTCTCCAGAGTTTGCTTTTGTTCATCAATAGAAATCCTTTGACGTTCAAAATCACTGATCTCATTGTTAATGACTGTGTTCATGAACAAAACAAATACCAATCAATGCCACTAGATTACATATGGAATCTCAATAACTAAATAACTACGATCAACTATATACTTATCTGAGCTCCTCCAACAGTAAACGTTCTTGTTCTCGTTCTGCTTCCAATTCCTTCTGAAGAAGATCCATTTCGGCATCTGTAGGAATTTCAAGTTTTGCCTTCTCTGTTTTCTGTTTGCATTCATCTATCTTTCTTTGATAATCTGCATAATATATGAGCATGTCAATTGCATGAACAAAAAAAGAGGAGAAAAAAAAGAAGAGATGATAAGAACTGAACGAATCCTAGCAAGAACAATTTCAGCGTTGTGTAACTAACAAAAGACAGAAATATAGCCTTATCCAAGCTTGTCCAGATCCTATATGCACAATGGCAAAATTTTCAGTCACAAGGTTCAGAATTTCATCCAGTATATCATGGATTGCTATGTTCAAACATCAACTTAGCACGAGGAAAAATCTCTCCCATTACGATTCAGACTAAAACAAACATCCATACATTTGTTTAACGCCAAATAAGAAAATTGTTTAAAACACTTTTCTAGTAATGACGAAAATTCTATGGACAAAGATGCACAACTGAATATTGACCAAAAACTGAAAAGTAAAAAAAAAATAAATAAATAAAAATCTTCCTATAGCTATTAACTGTTAATGTTGGGGATCCCAACACATTGGGAGAAGCCCCATAGGCCTGATGAGGAAACACACCTGACACCACATCTTAGCTACAAATACCTTAAGTATTAGATTCAGCAGTCCTTCCGACTTAAACCTAGGTCGTAAAAAGAAATGAAATTTCGCAAATCTACATAAGAAATTTTTTTTAAAAAAGAAGGGTTTAATCCACACAAGAAATCATGAACAAAAATGGCATAGCTTTGCAGAATCCAAATTAGCAACTAAAAGTGTGAGAAAATAAGCAAGAATGCAGACCTTGGAGAAGGTTCAGAGCCTGGTTGAATTCGGCATCGCAAGAGGAGCGAAGAGCCTCCGATTGGTGAACACAGTGGGTTACAATGTTAACGTCCCTTTTCTCCTTCAACACTGCTACAAGGTCATCGCTGTACGAGATTAGCTTCTCCACGTCGATCTTTCCGGATGAATCCCCCATTTTCTTCGGACTGGCAACAAGCAATTGGACTGCTGTGATTTTGTGGA